>JAECMU010033226.1:1984-19923 GCA_016106625.1 Dracogyra subfuscus | reverse complement strand
TGACGTCAAACATAGGATTGTTGTGGTATTAGAGCGGGAATCTTTGCCTACCGTTTGGTAGTCTAGATTTGCCAAAAAAAAGACATAGGATGGTCTCTGACTGTAATGAGAGCGTATAACTGTCCAAATCTCCGTCTAGCTCTCTTACAGTCAGAGTACTCGGGCTAGCCATGTCGTAGTGGGGTGCAGTGATTTCGTATGGAAACTTAACTCGTATGAACCGCGAACTCGTATGGAAAAAATAACGGTGAACTCGTATGGGGCATTACATACGTGTACTTTACAGTTCTTGATATTACAATATATAGATATAAATATTTAGTGCATTTAATTTTTATAAACGTAAAGAAATTATTAGTTTCTTAGACTAAAGAATAACAACCAATCAAATATCGCAGGTCATTATGATTAGACTTATTTCCTGCGACAGAAACCATAAACAATGCATACATGTTTTTCGTTTCTCGTCACATAAGTCAGGCTAGAAGTTTTGTCAATAAAAAGCAGGCAGCATAGCCCAGTGGTACAGTGCCCGCCTGATGTGCGGTCGGTCTAGGATCGATCCCCGATAGCTAACCACTGGGTTTTTTCTCGACATATCCATATGTCCAACGCCAATATAACCGTAATTATAATGTGTTGAGTGCGTCATTAAACAAACAAACTAAACAAACTAATTGTCAATAAAACTACACACAAGTTGCTATATATACAGTACTGAATATATCAGTTTGTAATTTCCATACGAGTTCACTTGTGGATTTCCATACAAGTTCACTGCATTTTCCCCATACAAGTAAGTTTTCCATACGAGTTCACCACAAGCCGTAGTAGTAGTAATAATAATGCATTATACAGTGGTGGGCTCAATTCCAAGTAGGCCAGCTAACTGAGATTTCAGCCTCATAAATTGAACAAAATGCCATTCATTTCAATCAAGAGACTACTTATATTCCCATGGGATTGTTATCACCTAAAAATGAATGAATGAATGAATGTTTAACGACACCCCAGCACGAAAAATACATTGGCTATTGGGTGTCAAACTATGGTAAAAACAATGTGATGATCAACATTTGTTATCACCTAAAGAACTTGTCTAGCGGGCCTATGCTTGCTTGTTCATGAGATCGTTTCATGTCGTTTTATAAGCTGGATCAGGTGCAGTGTCACTCGCAGCTGTCTGAGATAAGTTGCGGAAAGAAGTCACAATTGTTTTAAACTGTTTCATGGTGAAAATAAAGAATTATTTAATGCCTGGTGATAAAAGTAGTAATGGTTGGAAAAAGCACTTCTTGAGCTTAGTGGTGGGTGGGCATGTCGGAGTGCTGGCAAGGCTCACCAGTGCGGGCAGAACGCTGCCCCAAATAAACAATAGCCTACAATTTGTACAAAACAAGCCCACACACCAGTACACACCCACAATCAAAAACATAAGCCAAACTAACACTTGCATTTGGAGAAAAAAAGTTTTATCTATGTACAGTGTACCCTCGATTTATTGCCCCCCGATTTAACGCCAACCTCACATACCGCCAACTTTCTTTAAAGTACCGTTTTCATTCATGTTTAATTCTCTTGATATAACGCCACCCTCAGTATCCGCAAACAACATTTTTGACCTGAACTCCATTTAGCCATTATAATTCCTTCGATTTTGTCGGCAGTGGTCTGGTCACAAAGTTGTTTATAGTGACATAAATTACTAGCGATCTGTTGATTGGGGAAATCCTAACACCGTTGCACACTGGCAGAACACTCTGAATCTGTTTTTGTTTATTGTGTAGCAATTAACGGACGTAAGTGCTAGAATTGTTTAGGCAGGTGCGGTGTTTGTGTCCAATCAACACTTGGTATAGAAAGAACAGCCGCTATAGTGATCACGTGACAGAGGTGTGCATTAGATACATTATTTCAATCGCAGATTGTTACGTTTTGTCTTTGAAGTGCTGGCAGCAATGACTCAAGTTTAATTAATAAACAAACTTTAGGCAAGTTTTATTATGCTCAAAGCATACTTTCGTTACTGTTATTTACATTTAAAAAATATGTCATATTCTTGACATTCAGCTACTTAAAAATGTTTTTAAGTTTGGTAGTAAACCCAAGGCACCCTTACTATACCGCAAACTCGATATAACGCCAACATTATTTTGGAACATTGGTTGGCGGTAAATCAAGGTTATACTGTACATATACCAGTGGCGTATAAAGGTGGCAAGCCAGGGGGATGTATGCATGCATGGGGAAGGGACCACACTTTTATGTTGACATACTTTTACTCTTATTATAAAGCTAAATATCTGAAAATTGGGAGACATGAAATGCATAATGGTTGTGCATAATATTAATAAATGTAAGTAGATAGTTGATCGTAACTATTAAATTACACATGAAATTGTGTCCGTTACACTATGTCCATCTGTCAATGACACTGGACTCACTGTTCCGATCTTTTTGCGAGTCCGACAGTGGAAACCTTATCGTTAGGCAAGGAAGTGAATTTCTATATCATTAGTTTCATTATTAACTACTGTATTTCGTTGTTAATAATGTAGCTAGCGGTACAGAAAATTGCAGCTAGTCATTTTGTCAAATTAAGGTACTTTCATTTATACACAGTGATAATATACACGAACACATGCATATTACTTGCAAATACCAACACTTTTATTAAGGTGCTGTTTTAACGTGTCCGTAAGTATTTTTGTTGAGCACAAAACATTGTACATTTTCTTTTCTGTAAAAGGAGACAAGCACACAATCTGACGAACAATAATAGTTACAGAAAACTTTATTAACATTAAAAAATAAAAGAATAAGTCGACAATTACTCTACAATTCAGTAGTAACAAAGGGCCTTTGTTGCAAGCGACTGGAGTGTAATGTGCCAGAACTAATTTAGTGGCTAATTAGGACCACTTAGCACGATGAACATCATGATTGACCACCCAAGAAAAGAAGCGCTACAATGTGATTTGTTATAGATTGCAGGTTAAAGTTTGTTTTGTTTAATGACACACCTAATTAATATTAACACCTAGGATTATTGTTACATTAGAGTGGAAATATTTGCCTACTGTTTTCTGGTGGCAGAGAGCAATTGTATTCATGCAAATCTCCATCTTACTCTTGAACTGCAAAGCACTCAGGTTAGAAAAGACATTTAAATTTCTATTAAACCAGGATTTTTTTAGGATATGTCAGCTATATTTGTGTTTGTTAGATATCATTTATCTAGCAAATCATCGTTTCAAAACATATCCCAGGCCTGTGAAAAGTGCGAGAATGATAGTTTTGTTTATGTGTCACTCACATAAATATAGTTTGCACAACTCATTTTTCAATTGCACATTGTCTCCGAGAAAATGGGATACCTAAATTTGATTATGCATCTTAAAAACTGGAATACACTGGAAAGAAATATACACAAGATTACTTAATGATGTCATATATATATATATATATATTTATTACTGCTTAAGAGCTGTTAACTTTACATAATGCATTCACTAGTGGGGAGTGAATCATAGAATCCATTTCAGAACATCGTCGGTCAAATTAACCACAGGTATGATAGTGTTTTGGGCATTTCAATTGTGCTATAGTTCTTCTCTCTCTCATTTTTGCAGTAAATCTGACAAGAGTTACATCCCTTTGTTCAGTGCCAAAGTAACAAGATTGAATACTGCATTTTATCGACACTGTAATACATTTAAAGGATTACAAATGCAGTTCATTCATTTTATTATTTAACTATAATTTGTTCCCCAGTTTGGCATAAGCAGTAAAATAAAGTGCAAAGCACTGTTACAAAGGTAAATGTACACTCAAAGCAGGCATCGAAATCCATTTACAGGTTACCACAACAAATAGCCTGGTTACCATAACTATATGAAAGTTAGCATTGAATTCCAGTTACTACTAATTTTAACGCAACGTTCTGATATTGTATTGATGTGTGCGAACATCGGTACAAGAAACGAAATCCAGAAGTCAATTTATCTAGTGGGCGCTGCTTAAATGCGGATTGCCGAAATTACTTTGCATCTGCACAAGTGCACACGAACATGGTGCAGTTTCATACAAGAAAAAGAAACGCAGAAGTATATTTATCTAGTGAATGCTGCTGAAATGCAGAAGTCCAGAATGCATTGCCTTATTTACATTTGGAAACGAAAGTACCGTTTGTTGAAGAAGAAAAAAATGAGAACGAAACGCTTTCTCAACTTTTTTTTACATGTAACCCTCCCTGTAACCCTAACAACTGTTCATGACTTATTTCGATGGCTGTCAAAGGGTTAGCGTTAGGTATCTCCAGCCATGAAAATAGTGACTGGGTACTGCCACCATCCAAATAGGCAGCTGTTACCATTACTCACATGACTGGGAATAGGGAACAACTTTGCACATGTGCAAAGGAAAGGCTGTACCCTATGTAATCATGTAAAATAATTCCACTTTTTCTGCATGTATTTCCCATTTCACCTTAAAATATTGTTTAGATTATACCCTGATACACTGTTGTATGAGGTTTAGCATTATTTAGTTTTGCTAATATCGTTTACGTGGGAATAGTAAAATGTTTCTGCACTACTAGGCCAATACAAATATTTATTATTTTGTACAACTGCATAGTGTTACCAACACTGTTTTGTTTGTATTTTTGTTTTGGCAACTCGACAAATACCCCCTCAATCTCCCATAATAATTTGTAATGTGTTTCATGAGAATGCCCACTCATACCCTTGATATGATGAACAGGCTCAGCCCATTTCTTTACAATCAGACTTGCTTGTTATTAGTTAATAAGTGTCTTCATAATTGTCAAAGCAAAGTAATATATTTTATTTTTAATAATATTCATGTGTTTGCATAGACGTAATATTTTGACAATTATATAAATGTGTAAGTTCTTAATTGTAGGTTGACAGCAGACATTTCAGGAACATTCACCATACATTTGAGAAATGCCGCTGCAAAAAATAGCTGAAACTTTAGTTCCAACTGCTACAAAGGAGGAAGTGCCCAAACTATTCCACGAGCCCCATGTTGAAACTGGCTTCCGCCATCTGCATCAACCATGGAGATACTATATCCTGAGTCTGTTTCAGATCCACAATGAGTGCATGAATGTTTGGACTCACGTCATTGCTCTCTTGATGACCATGGCCAGGGTGGCCATCTTTGCGAGAGAGTTTGATCTCATCCATGACAAGTTCATGTGGCCATTTACTGCATGTCTGCTTTCGATGCTCGTCTTGTATATGTGCAGCAGTTTTGCTCATTGTTTTCAGAACAAGTCTGAACTAGTCCATTACACATGCTTCATGATTGATTATGCTGGAATTGGACTGTATGGCCTGGGGAGCGTCATAATTCACCATGCATACTGCCTGCATCCAACCATGATTGCAAGCTTTGTGCACACCTATTCCATCCCGGTTGGAGTGATTCTTGCCATTCTGGTCTGCATCTGTTGCTCCATTTCAAAGACCATCTACAGCAGGCCGTATCCTTACACCCGGCGTCTCTGGCAGGTGATATCTGTTGTTGCTGTCTATATTTGGTTGATTCTTCCGGTGTGGCACCGTGTGCACCTCTACCTCACAGACCAGGTTCCTTGGGACTCGGGAATGGGGCATCACATCCAGCAGATGATGTGGTTTGTTGCTGGAGGTTTCTTCTTTGGAAGCGACATTCCGCAGAGGTTCTTTCCTGGGAAGTTCGACTTCCTTGGACACAGTCACCAACTGTTCCACATCTGCATCATGATGACGTCCTACAAGCAGCTCGATGCAGTCTACCATGATCTGAAGAATTTGAGAAATGAACCACTTGTCACGCTTCACCCATCACCAACGTTCTACAACACATTTGGTGCTATATTTTTGGTTATATTTGTCAATATATTGAGCACTCTTTTTTTCAGAGAAGTTGCTAAATTTAAGATTGCTAAAGAATCAAAATGTAGTTAGTGTGACAGCTTGTACATGTATTTTAAAGTCTACTGTAATTTAAAGTAAAATCTTGCATTGCTAACTTAGTGAGCTTAAATTCCAGTTCACTTGTAATTCCTTTCCAAATTAGTGACTGAAAAATTTAAATGTAGTTATAATTATCCCATACTGTTGATAATTTAGTGATTTGCTCAAATCAGATAAGTATGCAGTCACTTGTTTACAGAAATGGTGGGGGGTTTTCCTGATGTATCTTCGTAGTTAGAAGTAAACTTTTTTTAATTATCTATGATATTTAATTCTATGAATGTAGTGATTAAACTGCCCATTCAGCCTTCTGTCAGTCAGTAGCAAGAATGTGTCTGCTTATTAATTCTTTCACACTGATGATTATTAATCCCAGGATCTCAGTACTGGATACTTACCACAGTGTAGCTCAATGTTGTTTTGTTCAGTCAGTGAATTGTCACAAAATGATTTACAATATGTTTAAATTCCACTTCACTGTGTCCTAATTCCAATAACATTGTCAATAGAACATTAATTTTTTTATTATTTTAGTTCTTGTAATGCATTGTAAGCTGTATTAAAAAGAAAGCTTATTAAAATGTATACTAACAGTCATTATTTAGGTATTTGTCATGGTAGTCACTTACTACAATTGTGTCTTCACATTGTGCCTCGCAGATTCTGCCTATTCTTATCCAGCCAATAAAATAGATATATGTGGAGGGATCACAATTCAACTTTATAGACAAAGATTATTATCTGGGAAATGTTAGAATTCCTGCGCCTTAATCTTTTTAGTTTTGTATATAAGTACTTAAATGATTTTTCAAATTACTTACATTAATTATCATATCTGCACAATTGATTTTTATTCGTCATGGCTCCTGATAGCCAGTACTATAAAGAGTATTTTTAGCTTGGGGTTAAACAAAAGTCATGGTTTCTTGTTTCATAAATGTGTAGGGAAATACATTGTTGGAGCAACAAATCAAAAACAAAATACTTGTGTAGTACATGCATGTTGTTAATGGTGCTGATACCTGTAGATGCAGAATCTGTAATTAGTCAGCAGTAAAACCAGCATTTAAAAGTAAACTGTCCATAGTGGCAATGGCAATGGCAAGAGGAAAGTGAGCAAGGCTAGGTATGGCACTTGCCAAATTCACCAATTGCAAATTTTATTTTAATTTAATGAAATAAATTTGTGTAATACTTAATATTTTGTTGGAAAATAGCTGTAGATTTTGCATTTTTAAGATGATTTAGCGTCTTTTTCTGATCACCCAGAGCTGGCCCTGGTGAGGGTTTGGCTAGAGCGTTTTTGTTTTGAAGGATATTTAGTTTATAGATGTAAGAGTGGAGACATGGCCATGTGGATTCTCTCCCTCCTGCATTTGTCACTGGATTCGTATAATACTTGTGTGATCATCGTTAATCATAATATCCTGAATGTTACATAATATTGTTGCCAGTTGCCATTTTTATAATTGTTTAATTATTTTCACTTGTTACTTTAAAAAAAACCCACATCTAATTGTTTAATTATATGTACTTTCACTTGTTTTTTACAACACTCTATTGTCACATTTTTGTCTCACTTTCATTACTTTTTATGAAAGTTTCTGATCATTTTGTCTGATGCTGTTACATAAGCATTAGATTTTGTGGTTGAAGAATTTGAGGACCACTGAAACATCATTTTGTGACTTTAAAGATGCAATCTCGTCCAGCCATATTATGAAACATCTACTAATGCAAAATTAAAAAAACCCAGCTACAATTTTAATTACTTGTGTGTTATTGCTATTAACAGTTAGTGTCGGCTGCCATCATATATTTTATACATCTTGTATATTTTTAATACTTATTAACACAAACCAGTGGAATGGTAACCATGATTGTTACTATGGAGAATAATACATTTATATGTGACTTGATTAGCAAGTACATGTATAGTATAACAGAATAATAAATTAAGATATTTACTCGAGATTACATCTTTAAGTTTGAGCCAGTCATTTTGTACTATGGTGTTCTTGTATTCAGTCTAATACTGGTAAACAGATTCATTTTAATTCTTCTATATATATGACTTGATAAATATTAAGTTAAATGCTTGATTTGACAGCTCTTTAAATGAAGTAAATAACCAATAATTATAAATATGCTGTTGCAGATCCATTTTGTATGGGCTCTGCTGACAGCTGTTGCAAATTTCAGGGGGTGCCATGACATTTCAAGTATATCTTACATTTTTAATCTCAATAATTGTGAGAGTTTTTCTCATAAAATAAGTATTTTTTGTCCCACATATAATAGTAATACTTTTAATAGTCGTTGTTACAGAGAATGGCAGATGGGGAAAAAAACTAATTTCTGCATTAGAAGTCCATTGTTTATGTGAAATTGAAGAATATGACATTGTGTAGTCCGTCCTATCCTCCAACAAAAATGTAGTTTTTTTCCTAAATAATTTCAATTTGGTTTGAAGTAAGAAGAAAAGTAGAAATGTTTGGAAATAAAGAATATACTATTTTTTGTGGGAATTTAGAAACCTTAGTCGGCTCTAAATAAATCACTTGTAGTGGGAAGGGCTATACTTTAGGCTTGAGCATCTTTCAATACTTTGTTGATTGAGGGATAATACTCTCTCAAAGGACCCTTTGTTTGGGAGATGTGACATGTAGCTTGGTGACATCAATCACATTCAATTTACTCTGTTTATTTCATATCCCATGCAGTGCCTCGTGATTGGTATGTCAAAGGTGTGTACTGTCCTGTATGTGGTAGTAGACAGTGAGGTAGAAGCAAGTTTCTATAGCTAAGTGATAAAATTGCCATTCGTTAGACTTCAGATGGCTGTAGGTTACATATGAAGAGATCAGGCACAAAAACCAATAAACACTATTTTGTCCACACACATTTCATACTAGGTTTTTTTTAAATTCTTTCCGTTATTTACTTTACTTATTTCAGTGTAAGATTGACCATTGTAGTCGTTGATATGTTTTACATAGAAAGCATAACAAAACAAAAAAACTCTCTTGTAGAATATTACTAAAATGTATTTATCGGTTTTTGCATCTGAACTCTTCATATAGGTAGGTATCACTAAACATATAAATATTCCCTTACTTGATCCGGAGCTTTCACTCTGTCACTACTGTTTTCAAAGGTTGTGGTTTATGCAGGGCATGTGGCAAATTTTGTTTTATAATTTGGTAAAATAATTGCATGTAATATTCATTAAAAAACAGAACTGGGTGTCTCAATTTTTGAAGTGTAGTTGATAATTTGTTGAAATGTTCTACTTGTCTACAACTAGCCCTGGTTGTGTATATTAAGTTTTTCTTTTTTTCCTTTTTCTTAAACCTCATAACTGTGGTTATTTTACCCTAAATACTGTGATCATAGATTAAAACAAGTATAGCTTGGATCATATTGTTCTGTTTGTATATGTAGTGGTAGATATATTTTTTGTTTCTTTTTATATACAAGTACATATACACTTGTTTTTTTTCTCTGCACATAAGCACTGAAATGAGGTAAATATGTGACATAATGTTATTTGTACTGTTATTATTTTAAAAAACAAATTACTACAGAAAATTATATTATTTTTATTTACATGTATATTAGTTACATTTCAATGGTATCCATGGCTAAAGTGTACATTTTGTGTGTATATATGATTGTACTACAATTTAAGGGAACAAACAATAGCACATAATATGATGTTATATTACATGCATATATATATTTAATTTATATTACCCTGTTCAATAAAGGCTCACCATTAAGACATATCCATCTTAGTCAAAGTTTTATTACTGAAGTTTTTATTTGGTTGAACATTGATCATCTGCATTTTTGACTATTGTTTTAAAGTACATGTGGCTTAATAGTGCTTGTAAGTATATATTATAATGTGTCCACATGTGTGGCTGTACATTTTCAATTTACAAACCGTGAAAATTACAAATGCAACATTAATTCACAACTAAATTTAAATCAATGACATATGATGTTTTAATACATGTACTACCAAAAAACACAAAACATTTATACATGCCGAATTTATTAGTGTGTCTTTTGTAAATATTATGTAACTCCAACAAATATATAACTCATCTCATTCGAGAGGCATGTTTTATAACCCAAGTATTTTAAACAGTGTTCAAAGATCTTATCAGCCACCTATATATTCCTCAGACATTTGTATATTCAGGCATGGTTAATGCGGTGTCTTTGTGTTAAAGACATAGTACATCAGTAACTAAGCTAATATAAACATTTAGATGGGACACATGATGGAGGCCCAGGGTTGAAAGAGTATGGCTGCATATAGATTTAGCTAATTAACAACATACAGTGGTCAGTAAGAATGTGGGGTGGTGTTCTGATGCCAGGGAAATACACTGTTAGGGCCCTTCTAGAACTGTTCACATGGGGAAACCGGAAGGCAATGTTTTAGTATGTATTACTCATTACCAATAAAGTAACATTCTGTGTAACCATAGTGACAGTTTTTTCTGCTGTCAAGGTGATAAATGTGTGTGCCAAAATATATGTAAAAAATAATCATGTCCAAATAAGTACAAACCTACTGACCTATTTCAGATTAAAATAACTTGAAATGCATATTTGAATATTCATAATTCTTCGGTAGTACTGTACTAAAAAGAAATTGTGGTGTTCAGAACTGACAAATAAACTTGTTGAGCCAAACTATAGGAACAAAGCCATGATAGTGAACAAATAGCAGCAGACCACCAGGCATAAAATAATAATCAAGGGGCCTTCCCGCTTCTTTTGTTATTACATGTATTAGTTGTAGAGAAGCCCTTGTTATCACACCATATGAATATACTGTTCAGAAGAAGACATGGCATTGTACAGTTCTTACCATACCGGGTATATGTATCTGGAGTAGTTGCTTACTTTTACCATGCTTCTGGCCGTTCATTATTTATTTATATCTTATTCATTTCATTTGTTCATGCCATTTTCCCTAAATATGGTAGTTGACATTAAATTACACGTATGTACACAAACTTATGATTTAAGACTACCTTTCCATTAGTGCGGTTTTACTTGCTTAGTTAGCTGTGCCGCCACGGGGTAAAAATTCAATTTGTTCAGTTTATTTGCATTGACCTCTTTTTTTACTGACACAGATAATTGTATGTCGCACAGCAAACATTTTTAATTGTGTATCAATGTAAGGATACCAGTACCCATGATTACCCATAAAAAAAAAACATGAACAATTATTTGTGAGTAATTGTAGTAATTTGTACGTGGGTGTATTATGGATGACATTTACACAGGACAATGCCAGCAAAATTTTTGTCAGTCATCGAGCAAAAACAAAATTTGGCTCTTTTAATTCACTCAACAGCATATTCACTGAAGAGCAGAATCGAAGCAGCCTCAAACGACGTAATTTTCAACTTGCTGTGTACAAGTGTGTATGTCAAATTCATATGTGTAAATCGCTGGCATCAGTAATCAGTTTTGTATGTGATGCTTAATTATGTTCAATGGATCACTGATCTGAAATAAAAATAGATTATTATTATAGGAAAACCTCGAGGGATATGTGCAAGCCACGTGGGTAGCAGCTAGCTGCATAGCGAGAACCAGACTAGTGGAAAAGCAGCCTTATAGTCTGAATCATATATCATACAGACTGAATTTAGGATTCTGTGCTTTCACAAATACATGATGTTTGGTCACACGTGTAAGATTCTAAGATGGAATTATATAATGTTTATGATTCTGGTGGATACCTACACACACACACACACATTTGTTTGGGGTTTTTTTTTTTTTTTTAATTCAATGCCTGCTGGCTCTACAAATCATTATCTGTATAATCCAGATTGTTAAGCAAACAATTATTATGAAAAGGTTTTGTTAACAATAGCTTGGGTGAAATCTGTTTTATCCAGCACTCTGTGCATACTGATGCATTTTGTCGGTCCATGATGAATCCAGTTTAAACAAGAGTTCTCTGTACATGTTGGCCGATATGTTTTTAGTCAAAAACGCCAGATGTGTTCACAATTGCAGTCCTGTTTCATGCTTATATTTGTTTTGTACACATGCTATTATATTTAATACCTTTTTTCTCTCTGTTTTTTTTTTTAAATATTTAATAACTTTTTTGACCGGTTATTATTATTAATATTATTAGATTAATAGAAATTTTGTTGTCTTTAAGATTTATTTACATCCGTCTTGGAACACTTGTTATTATTAAATATCTTTTGTCCCCTTTATACCATTGTTAAGAATGTTAAAAGTTTTCTTGTATTGAACATTTTACTTTTTATATAAATGGAGATGGCAGTTTAATAAAACTACACATGCCTACCTATCCATCCATCCACACACATTTACTAATACTAGTATATCTTCTATATGTATGCACATTGTATGTATTTATGTATATAAATTATGCAGTCAGATTTTCTTACTGTGACTACATTCCATTGCCATTTTGTCTTATTGTTTCTGTTGCTGCACTTTTGTCAAGAGTTATCTTCTTCATATTAATTATGGGTTGTAGGGGACACTGTTCATACTAATGAATACAATGCTTCCAATATAAACAGCAAAGTTTTTTGTTGTTTTTATTATATTTTTTTATTAACAGAATGTAAACAGATTTTTCTTTTTAATTCAAGCACAACTTAAATAACTAAATGTAAATTCCTAATTAACCTAGTTGCAGTATTGTAAATATTCAATAATCCAATAATAATTTGCATTGCTAAAGATACTGTTACGCTTTTCTTAAGGAATGTGTTTTTAAAACTTTTTAAAACTATACTTGTATAACACATCAAGATTAGATAACTAGTTTTGATAAAGCATTTTGGTATGTGACCATCAAAAGGGAGCAGGCTTTCTTTTAAACTATAGACAGTTAACATGCATAATTAACAATAATCATGTAACAGATAAACCAACCTACACCAAGGGAATTCACAACACAGACTTCCAGTACAGTATAGTTACTAGGAGCTTATTAATTATTTATGTTTACTGTCAGTTAATGATATATGTTTTGGTTCCAATAGCTGTTTGTATCTACTTAGATGGTGTAGATATGTTGTAAAAATTATGGTCATAGTAAAAACGTCTGACTGTGTATTAAACTGTGGATGTACTGGTGTGTGTGCGTGCATGTGTTTATACATATGACTACATGTATATCTATATACGTATTGTATATTGATTATTCTACATTTATTAAGATAGTCCAGACATTTGCCACCATATAGTTTCTGAAATGTTTGATGTGGTGTATATATATGTATGTGTATTTTTGGTTTATTTATACATGCCTTAAAAGAACCTTAATGAACAAAATATTACAGGTGTAAAGAATAAAATATACAATTATTTATTATACAGATATTGTTAATCCAGTTATAATTTGTATTCAGTGTAGTAGTGTAAGATCTTGGTCATATCCGTTTGTTATTCTCATTTTCCATTACACTGTATGATCTGTACATGTACTATAAGTTTAAAACAAACAAAAGCAGGGCTAGCTCTGCAACTTGCCAAATTCGCCCCTTGCCGAATTTTATGAATACGTGGCAAATTTTATTTGTATTTGGCAAAAACATTTTGTGTAATAATTGATAATTTGTTGGAAAATAGCTTTAGGTTTTGCATTTGTGAGATAATTTGGCAAAATGTTTAGATCACTCAGAGCTAGCCATGAAAATTCAGTTTTTATGTAACTGAAATATAAGATGCATGTTGTGTTCATGTACATGTTCATTGCCCTGACGTTAAAGTTTCAGATTCTGTTAGTCTCACATCAAGACTAAGTTTTATAAGTATGAGACCTAGATTTGTGTTACTGTTACCATTCATAAATACATCTTGGGTACATAAGCGTACAGGCTCCCATTTGTGTAGGGAGGGCAGGCCAAGTTTTGCACGAATTAAATGAAAATGCCCAAATCTGGATATCAATATTTATTCATATCAGCATTACTTCCAAACAGCTATATAGGGTTGAAAACGAATCACTACACATTTTTGTATGTATTAAAACTAATTTTGAGAGTAGAATGCAGGGTTCGAAACTTTCCCAAAAATATGGTGGCTCCAAAATATAATAATGCATGTTGGCAAATTATGGTAAACGAACCATGGGCACGATTTTAATGTGGAATACAAATATTAACAGTGGCTAAAGATGATAATATTATTTGGACGACTTAACACCATTATTTTGTTAATATCTAAGTCACCCAAACAGGACATTGGTCACATTTGGCAACCTGGAATGATAGAAATACATGTTAAAAAGGTCCTAGGTTAGTATAATTTGTTCGAAGATTTGTACACCTATGCTGAGTGAAGTCCATTGTCTTCCATACAACTGATGTCTGCCATCAGAAAACAAAACAACATGTTATTTAAAGCCAACAAATTGTTTGGTTCCCAAGTAAATTAATTAAATACGGGTATTGGAGATATTATACATGGCATGATGCTTACAGTAGATGCCATTTGTTTGATGTCCCAAAATCTTTGATCCATCTTCCCAATTATGGGTATTAATAGCAATGTCGCTTAAATTATTTTGAAATGGTGGATGGCATGTCAAATGGACAAATAGAGCATCTTGAAGGACTAAAATCCCTCCTGGTAAGTAACTATAGATACCTGCATTTATAATGAACAATTCGGTTTTTGCCTATCAGTCATCCAAATGAAAACAATTAATTCATAAAAATCCATTAAAACATAAACAAAACACAACACTTTAATCTGGAAAAACTTTGCATTGAATGCTGGGATGAATAGCATTGCAATCTGGAATGATTTTGTTGTTATCGTGTTCCGAAATATGTGCGACACTTAGAACTTTTCATCTAATCACATACATAAGATGTTTTTTGAATTTACGCTCCCAAGAAGTGCATTCCAAATAAAGAGATGGGAAAATAACTATCATCTAAATACAATGTTTTCAGAGGGCCATCAACCTTTAATTAGGATGTTTTGTGCAATTTTTAGTCAGTAACTGTTTTAATGAACTTTATGTGCAATCATGTTTGCTTCCATTTAATATACCCAGTATGATGAGACAAATCAAAAGCTTTGCCACCCAAATATTGGATGGCATGGCACAAATGTTGTTGAACAAATGTTAGTGATGAAGATCTTGCCATATTAAATATTGTTATATACATGTATATACAGTGATACTGTGCATAATGATCCGTTATGATTATTGAGAAAAGTGTGATGTGTGTGTGTCCGGACTCACTGTAACAAATAAGCTCAGCCCATTTTCAGATGTTTAGAGTATTATCTTGAAAATGATTAAAATGTGGTTACTTTATAGAATATTTAAGAATATTGAATTAGCAGAAGACTAAATGTTGTAGCCACTTTGAATTTAAATTAGCAATAGGCTAATTTTGCAATGGGTGGGTGGAGGAGGGAGATGGAGAGAAAATACCACACAACAGTACGGTTTATTTTATTTTTAAATGAGTTTGCTACCATTGTTAATACATTTCTGTGCAACAGTTCTTTTTAATGACTAAAATTATACATTAAGTACATTTTCCACCTTAGAACATCGTGTCAATATACTGAATGGGTTTCACATCATCTTAAACTTTAATAACTCGGTTCATTTTATTTCTTTTTATATATTCTTTTTCAAACTAAGCTGCATTGATTCCAAAGTCTGTCATGAATATGATTAGTCCCATGATCCATTGTATTTGGTTCACTATAAACACTGCCATCTTTGTGTATCAACTAAGACAGTACTGGCCTCGGTGGTGTCATGGTTAAGCCGTCAGACATATGGTCAGTAGGTAATGGGTTCGCAGCCCGGTGCCGGCTCCTACCCAGAATGAGTTATAACGACTCAGTGGGTAGGTGTAAGACCACTATACCCTCTTCTTCTCTCACTAACCACTAACAACTAACCCACTGTCCTGGACAGACAGCCCAGTTAGCTGGGGTATGTCCCCAGGACAGTGTGTTTGAACCTTTATTGAATATAAGCACAAAAATAAGTTGAACTAAGACAGTGAAGTAGGTTATGTTTGGAAGACTTGATATATTGATTGTATATTGATATATATTAATAAAACCAACATAGTATATTAATAAAACCAACCAAAACTTCAGTATAAATTTCCTGCATATTATTAACAACTGTTTTCTTAAATTAGCAGTTATACACAAGAACTATCTTCCTCAACAAAAAAGAAAGTGGAAAAAAAGAGAGGAAAACCATCAAAATAAATTGCCTCCTCCTTTCAGCTAGTCATATGGTGTTTTACTGTTGAATGGGAAATGTGGAAAAAGGTACAATGTATGAATTTGCTGTACCCATGTGTGTCCATGGCAGCCTTCTGGTTAATTGGAAAGTTTTAATTTTCATAAATTAAGCTAATTAATTCTAAAAACTGTAGAGGGTTAATAAAAGAATATGTTGCTGGAATAAATTCACCACAAACAAGTATTAAAATCTAGTTTTGTTAAATATGTGACATTTATTTGTATGCATATCTATTCATATGAATATGTACACTTTTGTAGGTCACTTAGATGTATTACAGTTGCAACATCACTTCTGGGTTCCAGGTAGGAAGAAACCTACTTACACAAAGTCCCTTTCAAAATGGTGCTTTCCACGGACTTGAAATTGTTTTAATTTTTTTTAAATATAAAATTATGAATTTAATTTTTAGTAACACATTGCATTTATTAAATTTGTTGTATATTGGTATTGTTACTATTGGTATGGATGTTTAATTAAAGATTGAGGGGTGGATCTTATGCTTCTGCTTCTTTAGGCCACTGTAAAGTAAATACTAGGTTTTTTATCCCATGGATAGTGTTTTATTTAATGATGCCACTAGAACACATTGATTTTTTATCTTATCAAACATGGTTATGCAGGCAGCAAGGGACTTTTATTGGCACTTCCCACGTGCAGAATAACACAAGCCGTGGCCTTTGTTGAACCAGTTATGGATCACTGGTCAGTGCAAGTGGTTTACACCTACCCATTGAGCAAAAAAATTAGTTTTGGGATGGGGTTGGGTGGGTTATTTTTCAAATTTAAAACAAACAAAAACAAACGTAAAAAAATATTCAACCCTTGCTCTCATTTTAAAAAACAGTTGGGATAAAAATCAAGCATTTAATTAATAGTGGCCTTAATTTAGGCATCAAACGGAGAAAGGAAAAGTATTACAAAGTTGTTTACTCAATCTTTTCAGTTCATCTCATACATGCTTCCACCGAAATTCACAGTGGTAACATGGGAGTTTTGTTATTGTTTTAGTTACTCAAGTGTGTATTGATATAATCAGATATTTTCACCATCAACTTTGTGATCTTTCAACGTGGTATTGTCAAGTGCCGATCTAGAAACCTATGTTTCATCTGACTGTATGCTGTAGTGGTTGTGATATCCATAGCATGTGGTTTTTTGCCAAGTTTACAAAGTACCAATTAAACAGACCAATTAATAAAGATGTTTTAATTACATGGTAGTTGTGTTTTATTTTGTTGTTTATATTGTTATGCAATGCAAGCATATTTAAAATATTCCTATTAGGTGTCTTTATGATATGGTAAGTGGTACAGTGCCCGCCTGATGATCCCTGTCGGCTAACCACTGGGTTTTTTTTCCGACATAACCTTATGTCCAACGCCGATATAACCATATTAATAATGTGTTGAGTGCATCGTTAAAAAAAACAAACAAAAAAAACCCACACAAAAAATGGTAATTGCAGTGTTTGGTCTAGAAAGTGAAAGATAAAAAAACCCTGATGGCATGACATAGGCTATTCTTACGCTCTTTTAGCTGCAAAGCATCTTTTAAATCTTTTAGTTTTGCTGTATTTATTTTATTTGTTGGTTTTTGTTTTGTTTGGAGTTTCTTTCCACCCCTGCCCC
>JAECMU010033222.1:0-18262 GCA_016106625.1 Dracogyra subfuscus | reverse complement strand
TCAGATGAAAGAAAAAAATAATCCATGAGAAAATGTGTGTTTCTGGTCTATTTTCATATAGCAATAACTGAATTCACGAATGTTACAAGAACCATTTTAAAATTATGTCAGTCCTATTTTTTCCAGCATGTAATAGAAAACAAGTAACTTTTTTTTCGGCCTTATGTTTTCACTTGAGCAAATTTATTTTCAGATATTTGAATTCAAGCAAAGCAGTAAGAGTTCTAAAAACAAATTTTCTGTTAACAACAAAATGTATTCCTTCAGTAAATATCAAAGAGGCTAAAAACCAGACCAAGTGTTTAAATAATGATGTGTAAATTATCCTAAATATATGATACATGTATAAATCATAACAAACACCAAAGGCATTAAAATATTCTAAGGTACATTTAAAAAAATTTGGTTATAAAAAGAGATTGAACTTGCTCAAAAGAACCTAATACATGGAACAGGTTTTTATCATCCACAGGGTTCAACATATATAATAACACTGTTATTGTGTTGTCTCTTTTAAGTTTAAGACAATCCTTATTATTCATTAAAAAACCCCAAATGTGTCAGGATTCATGTATTACCTTCATTCTCGCTCTGACAATAAGAATCCCGACACTCAATTTGTAAAATCAGTACGACATACAAGCTTGTATAATAAGCTCTATGCACATGTATTATACAAGTATCTTTGTATATTAATTTCTTTTCTTGCTATACTTGTATCATAAATATAGGCTGGATAATACATGGAATGATATAATTTACATTATATGTAAAACATTAAGCTAGTTGATAAACAATGCATAAAAAAAAAAAACATGAGTAACTGCTGCTATCAATAGCTGACCAGGGCAAGCAAATTCAGAGGTGAAATTTCTCAAAAATTTAAATGTTTGAAATTTAGATGTTCAGATGCATTATTATTCAGCAACAACGAGCACTAATTATTTACAGTAGTATTCTCAAAAATCCTTCTGTACCTGCTGTTAACTAGCAGTTTTACATTCCAGTTAAGTGAAGAGTGGCAAGTTACTTTAAGTTTCAATACAAACATGAGACTGATTACACCAAATTACACTTGTCTTGTGATATCCGTGTCACCATAACATTAACAGCTGAATCCAGGAGATAATTGTGTCACCATAACATTAACAGCTGAATCCAGGAGATAATTGTGTCACCATAACATTAACAGCTGAATCCAGGAGATAATTGTGTCACCATAACATTAACAGCTGAATTCAGGAGATAATTGTGTCACCATAACATTAACAGCTGAATCCAGAAGACAACTGTGTCACCATAACATTAACAGCTGAATACAGGTGATAACTGTTCCATCTTAACATTAACAGCTAAATCCAGTGATAACTGTGTCATCATAACATTAACAGCTGAATCCAGGTGATAACTGTGTCATCATAACATTAACAGCTGAATCCAGGTAAATAACTGTGCCATCGTAACATTAACGGCTGAATACAGGTGATAACTGTGCCATCTTAACATTAACAGCTAAATCCAGGTGATAACTGTTGTGTCATCATAACATTAACAGTTGAATCCAGATTCCAGGTGATAACTGTGTCATCATAACAGTAACAGTTGAATCCAGGTGATAACTGTGTCACCATAACATTAACAGCTGAATCCAGTAATTTTAATGCTTGCATGAACAGGTAATTCCTTTTTTTTTTCGGCATGCCTTTTCATGTTGAACATGGCCCTGCCTACTGGCAAACACTTTACCACAGTACTTGCAGACAAGTTCTCCGCGATGTCCTTGTAAATGATAGGACAGCTTCAGTTTCTCAGCAAACTGTCTAGGACACAAATAGCACTGAAAGAAATCACCTGTGTGACAGCGCTGGTGTCTCTTGAAGTTTGAAAGCTTGTTCGTCCTGTAATCACACAATTCACACCGGTGACCTCCTTTAGGAGTTGGCAGACGTTTTCTGAACGGATATATGAATCGTCTAATTTCGTCTGAAGAACCAGATGGAGCAGCACTGGAACTGAATGCTGACTGCTTATTTGCATCACCTTCTTGCAATGGCTGACTGCTGGAACCCTCCATTGGCAAAGCCATTTTTTCTACAGAATCAGTTTCTTTGTGGGAATAAAAAATTTGAGTATCAGATTCCACTTTAATTATTTTAATTTTAAAGGGTCGCATCGTTGGTTTTCCCACTGATGATGTTGGCAGACGAATGCCAATCTCATGTTGCCACATTTTGGAATCCTCATTTGAACAAACTTGCCCATAGTCTTTAGAGGTGCTGACATTCTCATCACTGGTCCTCTGCAGAAGACAACAAGAATATAGTCATGTTATCTTTGTAATACTGAGAACCAATTATTATGAAGTTAATGATGCATTACATTTAGGTTAACTTTCCCACTGCTAATGGTCCATCTAAAATGACCTAGCCACAGCAAGTATAAGAAAGGTTTGGTATCCTCAAAACAAACCAATTATTGTTCAGTTCACAATCCAAGACTGCATTCCAATACTAAGGGTCAGATTCAAAACAAATTTGTTGTGTAGGTACAAAATAAGGTAAACAAAATAGGATTCAGTAATCACAAGCATACATACAAACTATTTGAAGACATATGTTCACATCTGTTTCAATGAATGCCGTATCATAATACAACCTGTCAAAGACAGGGTGTATAAATATACACCACTTGGTGGCATAGACTCACAAACTGAAACATCTAGTACACCAGATATAATACACCAAAAAACCTAGTCCATAATTGACTTCTTCTATCTATTATTGAATATTAACTTTTCTCTCTGTATTTTGAGTATTACTTCAAGTAACAAAAAAACTCAAGAGTATCCACTACTGGTGTGATTCACAATGCCAGTGTCAGGGAGTGATAAAGAAGCACACACATTAATGAATGTATGCTGCTGTACATGTGGATGATTGGATTGTAATTATGTGACATTTGTGCAATGGATGGAGTAACAGTTTGTTTTGGACCAACTACTAATCAACGAAAAGTAGTAGGGAACATTTTGTTCAGTATCGCATCGCAATTCGCTACGCAAGTTTCAGTACACAATTTTAAAATATGAAACTAATTGCTAATCAATTTTCAATTGACAGGAAATAACATTAATCAATATTTAAAAAAAAGAAAAATTCTCTGAGTAGGTCATGGTGAACTAGTTATGAAATGCAAGACACCACTATCCCCCAAGTTGTACATGCAGTGTTTGATCATATATATGAACTGATTTAAGGAAGATCCGGCCTGAACAATGGATTTCCTTTAATGTACAGTAATGAGTGAAAAGTAGATCACATTAAAGTCTGTTATATACCTATTAAGATTGGATTATGATGTGATGTCAAATTTGTGCAATGGGATGGATCAACATTTAGTTTGGAACCAATTACTGATGTGCAGTAATCCATGGAAAGTATGCAACACCTTGTTATCTCAAGTTGTACTTGCATGCAGTGTTTGATGAACCTATATGAATGTTCAATTAATAAGGAAAACATGCCTCAGACAAGGAAAGTTAACAGACAGCCAGTGTTAATAATAAGCAGAAATTTGACTTTACATGACATTTATTAACATCCAGTTGGGAAATGATTTATTCTTTAAAATTTGGTAACAATCAAAATCCATTAAATAGGCATTAAAAACCATCACTTGACATTTATTAATACCATCCCTCAGTAGAGATGGGTAATTCAGGTTTAAAAAAAAAAAAATTCAGTTTGATTTTCAATATTTGGTCCACGGTTGAACAATGTATTCGCGATACTTTCCCCAAGTATTACAAGCATGCCAATTATCATACATACATTTACATAAACTATTTTAAGAACAAGATTCTTTATTTTTAATTGTCATTTGTAAAATAATTGTACATATAAAAGTATATCTTGACTAAAAACAAAAATTGCATTGTTAACATGTTGGATCTCGGATATTTGGGCAATGTTTCCCCCAGACCTTGAGTTCAGAGGGTTGGCAAAATAATATGGGGATGCTAGGGGATCCGGGGATAGTCTCTCCCTTTTTTTTAAAATTCAGTTGTCTTTAAAAAACATCCAAAACAACCACAACAGTTCGCAAATTTAAAATGGTGCACCAAGCCGTGGGCCTAAAATGTGACTTTCATGAACATCAATTAATTACCCCATCCCTATTACTCACATCCAATATCTGTACAAAACCTAAGAACAGAGACTAGTGCTAAATCATTTTATAGAATGGCAAGCAAAACGGTTTTTCATAGACATGTGTAAATAACATAGCTCAAAATCCTCTTTGTGTGTATATTCCCCAATAGGCAAAAAGACAATTAAAACAAGTATGCAAGACTGAAGAGTTTGGCTATAGTTTATGATGTTATAATCATGTGTATATTCCACCAGCTGATACAATTCTTGCCTGTATACAAATCAAAACATGAACTGTTATAAATATGCCATACTACACAAAACAATAATAAATATTTCATTTACATGTATGTAATAGGGCCTACATGATAACAAAATTAAAAGTCCACCCACCTTGCTGATCACTGCTTCAATGAATAGTCGACAAAAAAATTGCTCAACGAATCCAGCTGCATAAATGTAAAACTGCTTCAGATTTCAGATGACCTACATGTACTGCTGACTATACTGTGCATGCTTAAGCAATGTGTTGCTTGAATGAAACTTAGTCCATTACAAGATAATTATTATGGCTCAAAAGAAAAAAAAGAAAGAAAAAAAAAGGTAGAAATGGCACAAAAACATGATATACTTTTCAAAAGTGTTTATTAAACAAATTACACAATTATTTGACAGCCAATTTAATAGCCAATAAATCGAATCCAAGATACAAGGGTGTGCGAAAAAATAATGAGCCTTGTGCAGTTTCTGAAATGATAGCTGACTTTCTTTTGTGTGTGGTGGTAACATGTATCAGTGTTTGCCGATGTAGTGTTCAATGTTGTTCATTTTGTTCTTTCTGATGTGATGCTTATGAATATGGCCATTAGGCATTCAGAATGTTTTTGGACAAAACTGAGTACAGTGCTGTAATTAAGTGTTTTGACATTTGAGGGCAGGACATGCCAGTGAATCCATGAACACATGTGCATCACTGCCAAGTGCTTTCATCAGACAATTTTACCAGGGCATAGACTGCAGCTTTCCAGCAAAACATTAAAAAAGTGCACCAAATAAGTTTTGAAAAATAGGTTGAGATAGAGGATAAAACTAGCTTACTACATGCAGGCTGTCAATTTAGCATTATTCCCGATTTTGGTTTTGAAGAATTAAATTATGAGACCGAATCCTAAAATATTTATATTACATCATGTTTTGATTTCAGTGGAATCGTAAATCCTAAAATCCCCAAATTACATGTCTGCACTCAGATCAATAGATAATATTATCCATATTCATTTGTGTATGACCAAGGTTTGTGCGAGATGAATACCAAAAATGCTCACGGGTGAAATGAAGGAGACCAGTTCATTATGGAGAAACATAGATGCAAATTTTGTTGGGGCATCCTCTTTCAACAAGAAAGTGTCCCAGCCCAAAATGTGATGGCAGCTGTGTAAGAGTGTGAGTATGCATTGTCAACTCACTCACCTTATTCACCATATCTGGCACCAGTAACTATTACCTGTTTGCCAATCTCAAGAAGCACCTTCATGGACAGATTTGAGCTCACAGGAGTTGTGGAAAGGTGCTTTGAGGATCAGAAGTCTGACTATTGCAGTATTGGCAGGGCATTACAGACTTGCCCAAGAGATGGAACTAATGTAAAACAATAATGCATCTGTTGTCACAACAAGGCTCAATATTTGTTTACACCCTTCATATGTGTATATATAGATATACATCCAATTAATTATTGTAAGTTTATTTGTTAAGCACAAACATTTTTATGCGCAGGTATGTTTGAATATTTGTCTGAATTTACCAATTGGTAAGTGTACACAGCAAATGTTGGTATTTCACACAGACGAGTTATGGATAATGTGGCAGATGGGCAGCATAAACAAGTAATTAATAAACAAATCCCTTAACTATAAATCAGAACAAATGCAGATATATCCTGTAAAATGTCACCTATAAACTTTTATCACATGTAAAACAACCTACAAGGTAAAAAATACTACAAAAAGCACATCCATTTTATTACATTGTGTAGTTTAAAACTATAATAACGATGAAATACTGTTTGTTTAACAACTAGATAACAGTTAACGAAACACGATCACTGTTCGGTCTGGTTTTGAGGGATGTGGTTGTGTTCACTGACTGTGCAATGCTTGATCAATGCAATGAAAAGTACAAATGTACACTCAGTTAGACCACTCTATAATAAGAATTCTACTAATTTTATTAACCTACCAACCAATTTGCAGACACCACAAAAACACCATTATATTAATTATTTCACATAAATTTGAATTTGGTAATTGGTTTTGACAGCAATACAATGATTACAACATATTAACATATTTAATGGTACATGCTCCCATTTCAAAACTGTTACACTTTGTTGCTAACAGCTTCTCCACCCCACCCCACCCCACCCCACCCCTGGAATCTGCAAACCCAATGTAAAAGCCCCAATCTATTTTTAAAAAATTGTGTGTATAGCAGCTCATAGTCACTATTTAAGCCAAACCTCTAAAATTATTAGCAATTTAGCTAATCTGGTCAAAACATCTGCAGCCAAATTTAAATGTGAATTACCAAAAACACCAAGTTTCAAATCACACTTTTAATTAATTAATAATAAAACATAATGACCAAATTCAGCTTAAATTTGTTGATTCGGTGAATGACAGAACTAATAGCATGATTTCTGTTAATATGTTACCAGTGTATTACTGCTACAAATCAAAACGTATGCAGACTTTCTCAATAATTGTGAAACATTAATACTGGCAGTTGCAGTTTAAGCTCTACAAATATAGGCACATGTAATTTCAAAACCGAAAGATACAATTTTTATAATTAATTTTCATTGATCAAAAGTGTCAATTTGAAATTAACTGTTAAAGCAGGTTAACATAAAAACAATTAAACATTTTACATGAATATCAATTAAAACAATGCATGTAATATCAAAATAAATTGAACAAAAATTCAAAAGTATGCTATAGCTTCAACCAAAAACATGTTAATTTTTAAGTGTTCACCTGCCTACCCCTTTTTATATATTCAATGTCATGAACTGAAACAAGTTCCAGTGCATCATTATAAAATGTTCATAAATCGTTGAAATTGGAAAAAAGTTGACAACATTCATTGTTTATGAATGACCAATAATAATCTTCTGAAAATTATTCCCCCCCCCACCCCCCCCCACACACACCTTTATTACCGTTAAACATACTGCGTGCAAAAGTATACATAAGATCTTTTTTTCTGTGAGAATATGTATGCAGCGTACAAGATTTTTTCTAACCGACCTGGCAGTATGTTTTTTAACAGGCCCGACCAAAATATAACTGGCACAGATTTCAAACAAATACCACATTACAGAGAATGCATCTACTGTGTCTTCTTTTAACAAAATAGCAAACACTGGCTTCATTTACTTCATAAATTAAAAATAAATTAGACAACTGGTTTGAAAAATTACTTAAGTAATTCTTGATAAACACTCAATAACGTTTCTTAATATACAACATCATACCCACTTCATTTAAATTTCATTTTGTTTTTAAAGATCCAATGAGTGAGAAAAAAGTCACGGCTACTAATGAGGATTTAATAAGTGAAATAAATCAATAAACTAACTGTAGTTCTTTTTGCATGAAACCAAAATTACGGAAACTGTCAGAATCTGTGTGAACGAAGTTGCCAGTATGTAGCTGAATGACAGTAAATGACTATACTATGATTAAAAAAAAAACCAACGTAAATAAAACGTCATATTCACCAAAGTAAGGTTAAGCAATGTTACCATGGTTCACAGTTTATTAAGCCTTAAATCCATTATTTCGTAACACTGGGGAACTGCTGTCATTGTTTAAAATGTGACCATAGACAGACAGTAGAGGTAAGATTGCATGTCGGTGTACACAGCTACTTACTACGTAAACCGCTCTTTTTTCTGTAACTGTAACCGGATGAAACTTAACTGCATCGGTTTACGCAGAAAGAGTCCAGTTGTATGTGTTATTTTCCATGCAGTGTTAAGAAACTGAAATGACTGCACCCAGTGATAAAGTTATTGATGTGGTTAATAAATTATCTGCTTGACGATTATATGGTTGTTGCAACTGACATAAACTAGAGTAATTTTTTTGTAAGCATTTTCCTATTCAATGAATTTTTTTTTTTTTTTTACTTAACCATTTTGAAAAAATTTATAATATTAATATATAACAAGTGTATCATTTTATGCACAATAACCAGTGGGAAGGGCTTTACAATGTTAAATTTGTTACCTGGTATGTTTGTAATATTTATGCTGTCTTGTCGTGCATCTATTTTAAATTGCAAACTGCTGAAAACCATAAACTAGTGAAATATATCAGTCCTGTCTTGAAAGACGTAGTCAAACCTTAAAGGGACAAACTCTAGCTTCTACCCGTGAAAATTAACACAAAGTTTAGTTAATCTACAAACATTTAACACATTTGAATAAAGTTAAAATTGAAAGTCTGTGACTTTGAAATGGTGATTTACTCTCTTAAAATAGATTAAAACTGGACTTCATAGCTGTATGAGAAATGCATTTCGTGATATTAAAAACACTAGCATGACCAAAAACACTTCGAACGTACGGAAATGGATAATCTTAACAATAAAATCTAAGTAAAGTATAACTTCAGTTATCAAAAACAGCTATAATAGTAAAACATATGCCTTAGTGTTTAAAAACTAGGGTATGTCCCTTTAAGTCATTTATAATTTAATAATGAGATAAAAGTATACGGTGTTCCAACAAGAGACAGGGTTTTATCACCTGTTTCTAGACTTCAATAATTAGCATCATTCCCAACCATTCTACAAAGGGTATATCTTTATTTCCAATTTTGCAATAAACATTTCCCAATTTGAATGTTTTTTATCACTATATTAAAAAGATTTGAAAAACAATATGTAATACATGACAAACATCCCTACCCTCATGCATAACATTCTATAATACAAAATATGTATATTAATTTGAATAAATTACAAGAATATATATTCTTTTAAATTTTAAATTTAAGTTTTTGAAATGAAACTGAAAATCTTCAATATTTTTGTAAAATGACACTAAAATTCATAAAGCCAAAGCCATGGGTGTCATGTCAAATTTTAGAAATAAAACCCTGATAGCTGTGAAATAAATACTGAGAAGCAATTGCTTTTTGTTGTTGCTTTTTTTAACGACGCACTCAACACATTATAATTACGGTTATATCGGCGTCGGACATATGGTTATGTCGAGAAAAAACCCAGTGGTTAGCTGACGGGGGAGAAGCATTGCAGTCATTTCAAGGAATGAATAGCTGATTGTGGCAGCTAACTGTAACTGCATGTTGAGTGATAAAAGTTGTTAGTCCATTAACTAGTACTAGAAGGAATTGAATGAGAATGTCTGCAATCATATTTTAACATGTCTTGTGGTTTGAAGCTATAACCATGATGTTTTGCCAGAGCTACATTGTCTGTATATCTACGATACTTCTATGCTAATCACTAGGTCACAACTTCTACAACAAATTATAATAAAGTTCAAAAATTATAACTTGGATCTTGTTTCATGGAACTACCATATAGCTTTGTACTGTTAATTAAATGCTTTTTAGTCATTATTGCTGTTGACACATGTACATGCATATTGTTTACAATGGTTTTACAAAACAATTGTTAGTCCCTTTCTTTTAGTAGCATATTTGAAATAAACAAAATGTTTACATTTCAAACATAATCTAGACTCACTAAGTTTCAAAAATGATTTCATAGCTATTAGAAATTTGCAGAGTAAATTGTACCGAAGTAACACTTGATAAAAAAAACAATAAATCAGTGTGATCTCCTTTATTTTCATGTGAAAATCAAAGATTGTAAACAGTATACATTTTTACAGAACACTGACCTTAGAAAAAGATACTATGTACATGAAATAACTGTTTACACTTATTAGTTCCTAACCATGTCACAAAATCATTATCGAATTTTCTACCAAGTGCTATATTTCCGTGTATGGCTTACAAGTGTCTGAGACCTATTTTAAATTTCCACTGTAACTTAAGTAACAGCAAGTTACATAAGACATCTCTATGACAGGTGAGTAGTTTGTCGAGCTGGCCTCATACTCGTCCAGAAGGAAAACTGGCGAGTGTTTCTATGCTTGCCTTTCACATTTAGATACATTACTGGTTTTTACGTTGCTTGGTGTTTTGGTGTGTGGAACTACTTTCCTTAAATTTAAATATTCTTGCCTAGAGAGAGAGCAATAGATTACTGGCCTATGGTTTGCTGATTATAATAAAAGGAGACAAAGGCATCAACAGTATATATTTTAAAGTAAAATAATTATAGTGCTGTGATCACTTCATGAAACAAGGTTCTGAAGCTTCACTTTCTCAAACTAGTCAATGGGCAATTCAGATTTGGTGATTTAGTCTTACACATTATCAAGAGCTGCCAATAAATAGTTTTATTAATCTGTAACAATGTCAACAGTCCATATCAATGATTTCAACAGGGAAGTGTAAAGAAAACAAGTTTATTTTAATGTATGTATAGTTTAACACAAAGTAACAAAGTAGTATTTAGTTTGGATATGGAAAAATCTGTTGCCGTCACACTTCATAGTACACACCAATCACTGGTCAATCCACTAAGAAGGGTTGATCCTATGACCCAATGCCCCTCCTGGATATAAAGCAAGAGGAAACATTTGCTATGATCTATTTATAATGCATTTATTTTTAATGTTTATAGTGGGTGTCAACTGCTAATAGTGTAGACCTAATTTTTATTACATTGAAGTACAATACATGACAAATCACCCAACTTTATATTATGATTTTATATCAAATAAGTTCAGTTTGTTTTGTTTAAGGACACCACCAGATCACATATTTATTCATCATTGGCTATTAAATGTCAAACTTTTAGTAATTCCAATATAGTCCTAGAGAGGAAACCTATTACATTTTTTTTATTAGTAGCAAGGGATCTTTAATATGCACTTTCCAGACAGGACAGCACATACCAAGGCCTTTGATATACCAATCATGGTGCACTGGACTGGTTGGGACATGAATTTTTATTATTTTGTAGACATATTTTATCTACAATGACTAATACAAATTAACATAATTACTATATGGATATGGAAATTATAGTTTCTAATTGACATTGGATATATGACTATTTTACTGGCTTAGTGTTCTTTCCATTTTAAAATTTCAGTTTAGAAATATTACAGGAATCGAATCCCTGGATTCTCATTGAAAACCAACTCTAAAGTGAAAAAAAACCCACCTCAAATTTAATAAAGCTATATTTGTGTTTGACTTTTAAATTAGTAAAATATAACAATGAGTAAAGTTGAGTTAGCACCTCTAATTATTGTTCAGCATGATATAGATATATACAGACGTGGTAGCGCTGGCAAGACATACATGAATGGTAGAAATGAAATGCACTGTACCTGTAAAGACTTGGGATCAGATGATGCCGCTTCTGCTGAAGATGTGAAACTCTGAGCATCTGCACCATAGCCACCAGGTTCAGAACCAGATCTGTCACCAGGACTGTCTATAAACATAATGTCTGGATCAACCTCCTCTTTGATTTGAATATTTTCAGGCAGACGTAAACTTTCACTCACGGAGTGAGATTGTGAAGTGGACTGGTCACTATTTGGAATATCTAGGTTACCATCTTGAGACGGAGGCACTTTTTCACCAACCATTGTAGAGAAGTCAACATTTCCTTCATTGACAGTAACGATGCTTGTTGCAGCACTGAATAAGGATTCAAGCTCATTATCTAATTTTTCTGAAGAAGAAAAAAAAAGGTGAAAACACAATGGTTTATTTTTCTAGATATTGACGTTTAAAAAAAAATAAAAAAATTAACAAACTAATATTTGAAATTTATAAAAGCTGCTATAGATGCAAGATGTCTTGTTGCATGCATATTGTTGTTACTAGTAGTCAACTCGCAAACATCTGTACAAAAGTATATGCAGTTACCACCCATGAATACAGTTTGTTTAAATTTTCTAAGATTTTCAAAAAATAAATATGCTATTTATAACAACAGATGCAAAAATTCCAAACAGTTAAGAATTGCATTGACAAAACTATATAACGATTTGGTGAAAAAAAGAAGAAAAAAAACCCAGTGTATACATTCAATATTTATACACTGCATGTTTTCATTATACGAGGACTGAGACACATGCAAAACAAACCTTTTTTATTTGGACCGCTCTCTTCTTGCACAGAACTTCGTTTTTGTCCTCTGCTTTCGTCTGACTGAATGTTATCTGCAGACGATACATGTGGATTCATGTTTGACGTACTGCTGCTGTGATCACCTTCTACATCATCCAGTGATGGAACAAGAGCCATAACAGGACTGGAGTGAGATGCACTAGTTAAATACTGGACAGATTGGCGGGGTTGGATTGCTGATGGCTCTTCCATCTGAGCTGATGAAGATGAGGTGGTGGTGAAGGCATTAGAATCAGGTCCCCCAGAAGCAAATGATGGAGGGTTATGTCTTCTGTTCATAGTCTGCCTGTAGGACTGCTGACTAGATATGTTATGCCTGTTAGGTGATGTTTGGTGAATGTGTGTCCTGTGCCTAGATGAAGATGTCTGATAGGGATTGCCATACTGTGGTGGGCTGTCTCTTAAATCTATTGAATCTTCCTGAGCTAACCTTAGAGTGTTTGTATGGTCTCTGAGCACACTGTCTGAATTAGAGTTCCTGACAGGTAAACGTTTCATAGTCTTGAAGGCTTTCACACAGTAGCTCTCACTAATTACATCACCAGTACTGTGAACCATCTCACTGAGAACATATCTCTCCTTCTTGTAATTGTCTATCTCCAGAGAAAGGTAGCCACTCAGCTCCACTGCCTGTTCAAATTCAATATAGTCTCGGCAGAACTTCTGCATCGCTTCCACAAACTTGGTAAAAAACTGGACAGAATATTGCTTGTCCATTGTGTCTGGTAATATTTAATGTGATCCTTGAAAAAAGAAAAAAAAAGAATAAAAATTATATTTTCAAAATTCATGGAAGACAAATATTTTGTACAGTCATTTTTTTAAACTTAATGGAGGACACAATCAAGGCATTTGGCCTGGTATGCATATTCAACGATATATATAGCACATTATTGCTTAATATCAACAAGTATAAGCGTATAGTTAATTAATAAAATGGTTAAATGTGACGGCTATTATATATAACGGGTGCAGCCATTTTGTACCATCCCAGTGAATACGCCCTCTGGCGAGCTGGTGGTTACGTAATACCTAACATGTCACATCAGGAATTAGTCTTGAACTGAAGAAACAAAACATACCTGATTTTTGCAGATGCATCCCAATATTATTTAATAATAATCATCCCAGTAAGCTAGCAACAATTACTAGTATGTATTATATTTAATACAAAATAAACCAACATCGTCAATGTGTTAAAATAACTGTATTATGGTTCAAATTAACCCACATACTTAAATAATAATCGGAGTGTTTTTTTAGTTAATTGGTCGTTTATTTTCGTGGCCTGTACCTGTGGTTCTTGATTTGCAGGTGTATATTTAGACGCTCCTCAGACACTGTGTCTAGACACACTAAAAAGACGGGCCTCTTTTATTAAGATCACAGGGTATTGTGTGATAACCTCAAAGTATAATGGACTTTACCAGCCGTCCCCCTTTATTACTGTAAGTAAATTTGTAAAACCTTTGATTAAGTAGACTTTCCCATCTAAAAATCACAAAACTTACCAATTACGTAGTCCCAAAGAAAAGAAAATCATTACTTTGGTATCGTGAGTGGTCGTTTTTGCTCGTACGTATCCTACCAAAAGGCCTAATAATATGCATTTTTTCTTTGGATTTTTTAAAAGAAAAAAAATACTATAACTCCATTTTGTTACATTGATGCAAACTGAAATATATTTAGTTAAATAGTTTATTATACTATCAAGTCATTTATGTTGTTTTACAAGTCAGGTTGATGAAAGCGAAGCGCCTTGTCCTAAATTAGAGCGTTTGTTTACATTGTGCATAACAGAGAAGTTCGACGGAGCTGACGTCACTTCGCCCCACACCAGAGTATGACAAATATTTTGAAAAGTCACTAGCCACAGGGGTGGGACGTAGTTCGATGCGTGGTCAGTCTTGGATCGATCCCCGTCGGTGGGCCCATTGGGCTATTTCTCGTCACAGCCACTACACCACGACTGATATATCAAACGCTGTGGTATGTGCTATCCTGTCTGTGGGATGGTGCATATAAAAGATCCCTTGCTGCTAATCAGGTTTCCTCTCTCAATATATGTGTGGTCGTTAATCATATGTCTGATGCCATATAACCGTAAATAAAATGTGTTGAGTGCATCATTAAATAAAACGTTTCTTTCTTTTCCTTTTTTGTACTTAACCAAGCAAGCCCCGTAAGGCTGTGCAGTGAACATTGTGAGCTTTGATGTTTTGTCTGCGACACTTCGACTAGACAGAAGCGCTGATGGGGATTAATCATTAGCAATACAGGTGTAATTCTAGTAACTTAAATGCTTGACAATCAAGTCTACAGTAATAACCAGAGCCCTCAAAAGTACCCGGTCTCCAGCGGCAAATCGCCGCCTGATACAGCTTTTGCCGCCGCCTACTTTTCGTTGATGGTGAAAAAAAAATGCTGTCTCTTCTTTAATAAAGTCTCCTACAAAAGGGATCCAAACAAGGTGCCAAAATAGTTGTTTATTTGACTGATTTGCGCTAACAGAGGCCATGAGAATGCATCTCAGAGATTCCATTTTTCAAATGTTTCTTGGGGACGACCCCCAGACCCACCGATTTGCCCCCTGCTATCATCACTGTTGTAGCCTGCTACTTCTTAAACTATTGAGGACCCTGAATAACACCTCAAAAGATTTGGTAAATGTTGATTCCTATTGTTATGTTGAATAATATGATTTTAAAAGCTATATCCATCCCCCCAAATATGTTGTGTTTATTAATGGTCATTTAATAGGACTGATATTGTGAAACAACCGTAGCACGATTTAACCTGTAGGGGTATCGCTGTTAAATACCAATGAGGTAAACATCACAAGAAAACTAGCAGGTCTGGGGCGGATTTAGAGGGGTCCAGACCCTCCCTCAAATTTGAGAAGTGCCCCTTTTATTTAGGATGTGTTTTTATTTATTTTTACAAATTTATTTAGGTTTTTTTTAAATTATTATTATTATGTATGTTGTAGCACTATTATATTATGGTCCATGTGAAAAGTATGTAATTTTTCAATAGTGCCTTTTCATAATGTTATGGTGCCCTTTTTGTCTTGGACACCCCCTCATCAGAAAAGCTGGATCCACCCCATCGGGTATGTATCCGGTCGACGTGTGCATGTGCATTGGAAATATTTCCATATACTTTAATGGGGATTAACAATACATACAGGTGTAATAAGAAAAAAATTCTTTACTCTCTCTCACTCTCTTATTATGTGTGTGGTTCCGTTTTAGACAATACAGTGCGGTGCCGCTATAGCCACAATCAGTTCAATTTTCACCAACAAAAATGGTTGCATTTTAGCCTGTTCTCGAAATAATAAAGGCAAAATGTCTTGGATGCGAATTTGAAGATCTCAGAATGTCAACACATGCATTTAATTTTAAATTTAATTATCGTCAACGTCCCTAACTGCGTTATGCTTCAAATTCCATTCACTTTGTTTTCTCGTGCACGGTTCACACAATCAGCATCCAGTTTGTTGTCATCGACATGTCGTTCATTTATGAGGTTTTTCTTCACAGTTCAGGAACATTTTTATAAACAATAAAGTTGAGAAAAGTAAGTATCTAAATACAAAATTTTACAAACCCCTAAAACCATTAATTTTACTAAGTCGTTTTTGTTTATTTCTTAAAATTTCCGATATCGGGTCCACATGACTCGTAGAAATGGACTTAAAATGGAGAAAGATGAATTAACATTCGGTGTGTGTCACATGACCTCACACGTGCCAGATCAACAAGGCCAAATAATTGAATTTTTATGATTTTTAAGACCCCTGTTGTTAGGACTTGTTTTTAATTATTATATTCGATCTGCAAAAGGTATGCTACATTTCTGTGCCTCTGTTGTAGTGAATAGTATTCATAATCCATTTAGAACAGTTGTAAATAATTTTGAGGATATAAATTGTGTTAATTTTGAATCAATTCATTAAAAAAATTATATTTTACAAACTATTCGCAGGTATGAACGTAATGCTTATCAGTATTGACATCAAGTGTAAGCGATGTGTGTTGATAAAACGCGGACCGAACCAGAACGCTTTTTTCCTTTAAAAAAAATAATAAATTAAGTGTTCGGCAACTGTGCATAATCAGGGCTCGCGCTGTCGTTCGCCAAAGTCGCCAATGGCGAAAAATGAAAAAAAAATGGTGAAAGAATTTCCGAATTGGCGAAAAAATTGGCGACAGATTTTTTCCGATGTTGAATTTTAGGACAACACGTATTAACCAGTTTTGTTCAGTTGATCCGCCTCGCGTTGTGAATAAGCGTTATTTGCATGTCCACATGGCCAGTCTATTTTTCGATAGCTGCTTGTAGTTAAGCTAGAAAACGCGATTAAATAAAATAAAATACTATTTAAGCCACGTTGCATTGTTAATACTAAATGTTTGATTACTATCGACTATAAGTTTTACTTTTTATTTGTCATGTTTTGTCGTACCGATTGATTATATAAATCTAGGTCACATGGTTGAGTTCATTTCCATGACGTGGGTGCGTTGGCGAGGAATACATATGATATTGTTCCTCACTTATGAATATACAATCATTATTAGCTAAAACTTTCTACGTTTACAGTTTATATTTCAAACATATTAAATGGCGAAATTATAATTCATTTGTGCTATATCTTCTGATATAATACTAACGCCGACAAGATACAGCCCTCCACCCCTTGCACAAAAATAACAAAACTCGAACCGGAGTGAAACTGAAAAAGGTTTTCCCCCACTTGTGTAAGATTGTCGCACGCTAGTGTTTTGATAGCAATAAACATAAAGACGTTTCCTTTGTCTTTATGTTGGGTGACTGGCTATAACCTTGAGTTGGACACCGAATAGTATTCATTATAAATCATACCGAGAAGTTACAAAACGAGGTCATGGCGTAGGGTATGACCAAGAGTTGCGCACTTTTAATTATTATTTAAAAAAAAAAAAATAATAATAATAATAATAATAATAAAATAAAACGGCCAGTCTTGCCATTTTGTTTCTTTAAAATATGATTTTTTTTTTTTTAAATTATATATACAACAATACATCTATTAGTATTACCAAATAGATTAAAGATACATGCCTGTGGCAATGGAACACTATCTAGAGGGGTAGCACAGTGGTGGGACTATTGAATTTTATCTTTATATAAAGCAGAAAAGAAAATAGATAACCAAATAAGAAAATCTAATGTTTATATATTTATAATGTTGGTAAACTTAATGCCAGTGACAGGGAAAGAAGGAAGTGTGTGGGAGACGATTATTTAAAAAAACAGAGGGGTAAGTATTGCCATCATTGCAAAACAATGCGGGCAGGGTTTACAAAAAAAAAAAGGAGTAAAATTGTCTCTTTTGTGATGTACCACTTGTGATGCACCAACTTAAATGAGCCCATCGACGGGGATTGACCCTAGACTGACTGCACATAATACAAGTGCTTTACTACTGGGCTACAGGCAGCCCTAAACATCGGCAGCATTTCATTATTAAATTACAAGACGTAAACTAAATAGTAAGTACATGTTGGCATTTACTATATTGTCATAATGAACGAGATTAAAAACAAAATATTTTGACTGAAATATAAATATGTTACTGGTGAATATACATTTAGATTGGCGAAAGAAAATGAAGATTGGCGAATTTTTTGGCGAACAAAAATAGCAACCCAGGGCTAGCCCTGATAATTAAGAAACATATATTTTTTCATGTACCGTATATTGCCGTGTATTAGCCGACTTTTGAAGACTAGAAACACTTTCCAAAAGAAG
>JAECMU010033218.1:9442-20975 GCA_016106625.1 Dracogyra subfuscus | reverse complement strand
TCAAATTTCGATACAGAATGCCCTTAGGCGTGGTCATTAATTTACTAAAACAATATTGTTTAAACCGATTCTTGTAAAATAGACCATGTGTAAAACAGAAAAGACAGAGATATGGAGAACCGAAATCGGGGCCCAAGGACTGCAGCCCCGCTCTCATACAGGAACCTACATCACCAACTCTGTTAATTGGTGAAGATGCAATGACAAGATCCAGCACTTTCACAATCAAGCGAATCCGGCAAGATCTACATCGACCTACAGCCGAGCGAGTACAATAGAAATCTACCTGACTACAGCAAAGCGACTATAACACAATCTATACGATTCTACAGGCAAGTACAGCCGAATATAACTGGATTAATTAAAACTGATATGAGCAAAAGCTTACAAAAACAGAGAGAACTTTTTAACATCAAGATTTGACAGAAATAACACTTACGGAGCTGTTGGACCAACAGAAACAGGGATTTTTTTTTATATGCGCCATCCCACAGACAGGGTAGTACATACCATGGCCTTTGATATACCAGTTGTGGTGCACTGGCTGGAACGAGAAATATCCAAATGGGCCCACTGACGGGGATCGATCCCACATCGGCTGAGTTTAGTTGAAATACAGAGATGTCAGCTGTACGTGCAAAGCTACTGAAGGAGTTTTCGGACTGTCAAAGTTATCATCTTAAGGATTTGGAGTTTAGTGTCACTGTTTGGTCTGACCTTATTGCGGAACGGAGTGGAACGTAGCCCAGTGGTAAAACTTTCGCTTGATGCGCGGTCGGTCTAGGATCGATCCCCGTCAGTAGACCCATGGGCTATTTCGCATTCCAGCCAGTTCTCCAGAATTGGTGTAACAAACGCCGTGGTATGTACTACCCTGTCTGTGGGATGGTGCATATAAAAGACCCTCTTGCTGCTAATCGAAAAGAGTGTCCCATGAAGTGGCAACAGCTGTGTGGTCCTTAACCATATGTTTAACGCCATATAACAGTAAATAAAATGCGTTGAGTGCGTCGTTAAATAAAACATTTCTTTCTTTTGTCATTGAGAAATCCTCTTACCAAAGCTTCAGAATTTCTAACTAATCTGGCAAAAAAGAAAAAATGAACTTACATGTAGCAAAATGTTTAATTGTACTTTCTGCTATACTGATGACCTCTTAGAATTCAATAATTACATGACAATAACATCAGTTCACCTTCCAGTGATTTATCACCCAAAGTTAGAAATAAAAGGTTAACAACAGAAAGTAATTTGTTAGATCAGATGAGGTCATAGGTTTTAACGTGCACATTCAGAACAAGCTATTGTAGCACACGCCTGTCGTGGGCGCAGGTGTCAACATTAGCCGGCTTAGAAATAAATAACTTGTTGTAAAATTCCATAATATGAAAAGGGACGCAGTAACAACGCAGTGTTAAAGTGACATTCCCGACTTTGCATCAATTTTTAAGATGTCATTGACTAACAGATACATTTTAACGATTGTAATTGCATATCAAACTTTTTGTTTTGTTGCATAAACTACTAGTGGCTGTATATTAAACGTGTTTCTGATCGTTCTAATGTTTGTACTAGGTTAAATTTCAACGTATTTCCTAAAATATGGTTTTTGTTTCGTACGTACGAAATCATTTGAATGAATGGATGAATGAACGACACCCCAGCACGAAAAATACAACGGCTATTGGGTGTCAAACTATGGTACATGCAAACAAATAAGGTGATGATCAACATCAATCTAACAATTCAAGATTTAAATAAAAAAAAGTGTAAACAACTGTGCAAAAATACAAATATCACAGATAGATACAGACTTTTATTCAAAATGTCAATTTATGCTGTATTGGCTGGTTACAGCACGCGCAGGGGAAATTATTTGAAGACAAAATCCAGTTTGAGCTTCTTACAAATACTGAGATGATAGGAAACACACTGAATATAAAGACACTGATATTCTAAACAAGAAAATATATTTAATATGTAAGTTTAATTGTAGAAATATTTTATTAGTCGGAAACATCTTACAATTCAGCAAATTCGGGAATGTCCCTTTAACGCATGAGACGCAGAATAACACAACTTAAGACAGCTGTTCAGCGTGTATACGTGTCATTGTATTGAAAGATGTTAGTATTTGGAAAACATGTTCTTTTCTTACGCTTTGTAATAGCTCAGTGCAAGTGATCAGCGGAAACGACTACGTCATCGCCATTGGTATTCTAAGACTATGGACTGTAGTGTATTGTAGAATTCTGCTAGCGTATTGTAGAATAAATGTATCCTGAGATTGTGGATACAAGCTGAGGTTTCCTTGGATTCTTACGATAGCTCGTTGTGAGCTTTAAAGGAGGAGCGGGACAGGGACTGGAGGTAGATGCAGGTATAAGGCGCATCCATAAGGCATCGAGGGAACTCGCGATTTCGCTGTCAGCCCACAGCAGTGACGTTGATGTACTCCAGTTGTTGAAGACTGAATGAATGAATGTATGATTAAAGACATCCCAGCACAAAAATAGAGATCAGCTACTGGGTGTCAAACAAGGTAAAGTACATCAATATGATTATTTTCATTAAAAAAATAAAAAAATAAAAAATAATGTTTTTTGTAAAACACAGTGTAAAGAGCTGTGGGAAATGGACACTAGAATACAATACAAATATCAAGGTAAGTATATTTTAAAGGCATACTGTCACAGACCACTGACCTATTAAATAGCCTAACAAAATATTACCTAATATATATATAACTTTGATTTGTCCCTAAATGTACTTTACTAAGCTATCTACATAGCCACCATGCTCCACTTATTCATGATATTTCATAAAAATAATTGAATTATGGCAATGGTCTATAATTCAAAAACTAATATTGTCAACAGGGTTGACATGGATTTTACTCCATCGTGGTTCAGTTCAGGTGATGCGACAGGTAGATTAGGTTTCCAAATATTAATTTAATTTTCATTTATTATTCATTTCTAGAGAAATAATGTTCTTAAATGTTTAATAGTATGGCTTTAAATTTTTAAACTACCCTGTTGCTGGATGTTCGACCCAGACTGGTACGTCTGTTGATGTTCATTCATTTTAACTTATTTTTGTGCTTACATCTTATGTAGTGTCAAACGTTTTTTATTTGAGAATTCAGACCAGTGACAACTCTACACGTTTTGAGAGAAAATCAAGATTTAAAAAAGAGAGTTCATTTTATGATGGCAACAAACACCAGGGCGGCACAATATTTCTGTTTATTGCCAGCTAGAACACTGTATTCCTTCAGGTGTTTTATAGCAAAAGTAAACAAGATCGATGCCATTATGTGAATGTGTGGCTTCATCCCTCTGGGTTTTTATTCATTTGATAATCTAGTCATAATTGATTCCCTGTTTCACAGGCAAATGATAGTAGTAGAAGAAAAGTTGTGTCACACGCTGCACATACATCATAGAATAAGAATATAAATTATGCGTTTATTATAAAATGCAAAACTGATGCAAACTTTCTGCCAGAATGTATGCGTTGTTATGTATTAAAATATCAGACAAGCCTCCTTGTAACTTTATTGGAATTCTGTTACATAACAAGACTTCTAATTACTCATTGACAATGCAGGCCCGTAGCCAGGATTTTAAAGAAGAGGAATAGTTTAGGTTTATGGTGAGGCACGAAACTCCCGAGTTGCTTAAGGGAGTCCAGGGGCATATTGAAAAAAAAAGCCACCGGTGATGGTGGTGTGATTGATCGACCCCCGACCCCGCATTGGCTACGGGCCTGCAATGTAATATGGTTCAGTGGTTTCTACTGTCTACCGGCCTCAGTGGCGTCGTGGTTAGACCATCGGTCTACAGGCTGGTAGGTACTGAGTTCGGATCCCAGTCGAGGCATGGGATTTTTAATCCAGATACCGACTCCAAACCCTGAGTGAGTGCTCCGCAAGGCTCCGACAAGTGATCCATAACTGGTTCAACAAAGGCCATGGTTTGTGCTATCCTGTCTGTGGGACGCGCAAATAAAAGATCCCTTGCTGCCAATTGGAAAGAGTAGCCTATGAAGTGGCGACAGCGGGTTTCCTCTCAAAATCTGTGTGGTCCTTAACCATATGTCTGACGCCATATAACCGTAAATAAAATGTGTTGAGTGCGTCGTTAAATAAAACATTTCTTTCTTTCTTTCTACCGTCTAACACCTACTCAGCGGCCTATAGGACAGGAAGTCGTATTTCGAACCTTGTAGTTATGGTAGTTCCACAATACTAAGAGTTGATAGTCTTTATTAGCAAGGGTTTTCAAAACAGGGACCACTGTATTAAGTGTTTTAATGTATAATTCTGTTCACCTACAGATGTTTAAAATTTAACTTTTTTCCATGTTGTTTGTGCGTTCAATCTGTGAGGCAGTCTTCAAGCTCCGTGTTCACAGCCTTGGATAGATAGTGCTTGCATGTTTTCAATAAATCATACAAACTATGCATATTAATGATATGGTGCATCAGCAACAACAGGAGGAATTTAAAAAGTGTCAATTTGTTATACTGTAAATAATAATACAAAAATGTCAAGTTTCACCGATATGGCGATGAACAAATGAACGAACGCATACGTCGAATGAGAAAGACGTGTTCTTTTCTGCTCCTTTTATTTTAAAAATAATTTAGCAGTATTTGTTTTATATATCTGTGGATTCGTTTGTGCTAATTCTGGGACAGTATTGCTGAGTTTATGATAGATGTGTAGATTTTGTCATCGACATTCAATCCTCGCAAGGTTATGTTGACAGTGTAATGGCGCCAACTCAAAGCGAGGTGAATGCTGTTATCGAGAATTGCCCAAATCGAGATAACTGGAAAAGACAATTTGATAAATTTATTGAAATCGATTTTAGCGAGCAGTGTAAAAAAAAAGGTGAAAGGTTGTTCGTGTTTCTGTTCCTGTGACAATAGCCACGGGGAGGTAAGCGTGTTTCTAACTCAATTCGAAGTTTTTAACGACAACATCGAGATAGACGCCATTACAAAGTTGTCAGGCGATTTACATGATCTTTTCGGTAAGTTGGTATTACGCATAGAAAAAAAAAACCTGGAGCAAAGCGTTGAACATATTTTAAAACACTTAGGTAAAGCCATTGCCAATAAAGCGGAAGCTAGTTTGAACAAAGGTAAGAAAGACTTGAGTAAAGATATCAACAGTGGTTTAGTTAATGTGGAATATAAGATAAAGACACCAAAACGGCAATAATTTAGTGATGTGGTAAAGTCCATCTAGAGAAAAGGTGATCAGAATCGCCAGTTGAATATCGGAGAGCCAAAATGAAAATAATTATAAACACAAGTGAACGGCTCGTTAAAAGATGACCTAAAGCTAAGAGAAGTACCTGTGTTGAACATGATTCGTAAACCTCCTCATAAGCACAGTCAGGCGTGATGATAATAATAAGAAATATAATAATAATAATAATAATAATAATAATAATAATAATAATAATAACTTTATTTAAGGAGGGTGACTGGTTTGGCATTAGCTAACCTTCCATCAGGCCCTCATGCAAAACACTTGAAGTCAAGGAGCATATAATGTATGCCAAAAAGATGTTTAAAGAGTCTAGAGTGTTTAGAGATGTATTTATTTTATGTGATATTTCTTTTCAATAGCATCAACAAGATGCAAATGTTCGTACAATTGTGAATGCTATAGGTTGGGACAAGCTCATGAAAGACTTTATTAGGTATGAAGAAATCTATTTGTAATATAACGGTATATGCAGAGTTTGGCCGACGTCCATTAAGGTGTATTCGAACATATAACATGATTAAATATTGGTGTAAATTATTAGTCACCACAAATTGTATGTTACACAATTGTTATGAGTCTTTATGAACAGAGTAGAAAATTATAATGAGAAATATTGGGCTTATCATGTTAAAAAGGAAATAACTGGTTTTGGTCGATTTTGGCTTAAACAAGAATTACATTCACTGTACTTACCTGTAAGTAAGCAAAATACCTTAAATCAAGCCTCGCAATATTATATCTGGAGTGAAATTAATATTTCACCAAAATGTACGTTTTATAAATATTTCACAGATACTTGTAATCTCCAGTTTTATTTACGTAAGTCAATTCCAATAGTATATACAAAGTATGTATCAAACCGGCCTCGGTGGCGTCGTTGTTAGGCCATCGGTCTACAGGCTGGTAGGTATTGGGATCGGATCCCAGTCGAGGCATGGCATTTTTAATCCAGATACCGACTCCAAATCCTGAGTGAGTGCTTCGCAAGGCTCAATGATCTTTGAGGCTTTTACAGTGTCCAGGCTGCAGTATGGCGCCCAGGCATTTGGCTGTGCCAGTCAGACCCAGCTCAGAAAACTAGACAGCGTATATGGTAAGGCCCTCAAAATAATTGTTGGAGGCGCTATCTGTATGCCGTATGATAGTGTTACGGTTCAGCTGGGAGTTATGCCTTTAGCATTTAGGAAGATAAGCCAAAGTTTGAAGTATGTTAAGAAAAATCGCAGTTTAGTGCCTGATTCTCCAGTCAATTTTTAAAAACCAGTCCAAATTAATAATATAAACAGAGATAGAGACATGTCTGTTGTTTTTTTAATATAAATTTGTAAATGACTTTGGGATAGTTGGTCTTCCCTTGTGTAGAATGGTGAGTAGTCCCGATCTGCCATGGCAGGCTGACATCCCAGAAGTTCATTACCACGTCAGGGAAAACTGATAATGATAATTTTAAGAAAATACTTTTTCAAACAGTGGTTGGGGACTTATACCCGGATGTAACTCAGGTTTATACGGACGGGTCGAAGGACCCACTCACCGAGAAAACAGGTATGGCCTTTATAATTATTATTATTATTATTATTATTATTATTTTATTATTTTTAAATAAATACCCCATAGCCATTAGGGCTAGGCTGTCGGATAATATTTCAATATATACTTCGGAGCTTAGGGCCATACTTTATTTCCTGAAGTGGATCGAAAGATATCATAAAAATAATAGCTCTAACAGATAGTCTTAGTGTCATGCAGGCAATCAATGGGGCCCGATCGGATGGGGTGGGTTTTATTATTATTATTATTATTATTATTATTATTATTTTATTTTTTTATTTTTTTTATAAATGCTATAAAAGAATTGTGGGTAAAGGAAATGTAATTTTCGTCGTTTGATCGTAGAGAATTAGACAGAAATTATTTTCCCTTGATTTGGGATGAGCTCCCATAGGTGGCGTAGTGATGAGTTGTTTTGCACGTGCTGCATGAATCACGTGTTATTCAGCCTAGGAGACCGACGGGACAAGTGGGTTTTTTTTTTTTTTTTTTAAATTTAAAGAGTTTTTATAATGATATAGTATGTAATAATTTTCGTCGGTCAGTCAGGCCTAGCGCTTATATCAATACATAATTAAATATCTATTAAGTGTATGTTTTCTATGGGAGTGTTAGGAGATCAATGGAATTGAACTTATCGTGAAGTGGTTCCCTGCGCATATTGGGATAGCCGGCAGTGAATTGGCTGATGCGAATGCTAAAAGGATTTTTTTGTTTTGTTGTTGTTTGTTTAACGACGCACTCAACACATTATAATTACGGTTATATCGGCGTCGGACATATGGTTATGTCGAGAAAACCCCCAGTGGTTAGCTGACGGGGATCGATCCTACACTGACCACGCATCAGGCGGGCACTGTACCACTGGGCTATGCTGCCCGCTATGCTAAAAGGAGTTTGCAGGACCTAGCTGTCGGTGTCCCAGTGGAACACAATGTTAACAAAATTAATTCAATAGCTGAGCCACACTATGGGCGTCTGTAGCAGACAGAGTGGGACCACAGCACAGTGTGGCATGCTTATATTAAACCAAGGGCGACCACTCCTGGACCGGTTTCATTTAATGTTAAAGTTGCAAAACTTATTGCAAGACTTAGAATGGGTGTCTCTTCGGCTCTTAATGATTTTAAATTCAAAATTAAGAAAATAAATTCACCCAATTGTTTGGTATGTTATAAAGTTGAAGATGTTAATAACGTTTTGGTTGAATGTACCAAACATACTAAAAACAGAATGAAGCTGGTTAATTACCTGAATAAAATTAATTTGGCTTTTAATGCATGTAACATTTTTAACCCACCAGAAGAACATAAAATGATAATTGACAGGTTATTGGTTGCCTATGTATGTCAAACTAAAGTAAATATTTAGTGAAATAGGCTTTTCGTTCCTCGGGTGGCCATTGCTGAGGCATTGTTAGAGATAGGTGCGAAAGTGACCGCTCGGAGAACCGAAAATATCTGTTTATTATTACTTAATTATCTGTGGGTACAGCGGTAGACTATTATCTCAGGTTACCTCCACTCCCTTATGGAGTTGGAAGGACGTAATCCTTGCCCATATAGTCCACTTCTCAATCCTCTCCTTTGTATGCATTGTCGCGCTTCGGATTTGCTGTAACATTTTATTTTAACACTACCGATTTTTAATCTTATCATACTATTTTAATATATATGTAATAATTTTTAATTAATTATGATATATTTTATTTAATTTGTAATTATAAGTGTTTTAATGTTTTTGTAAATGTATGGTGATGGATGAATGTTTTATTACTTCGAGCTGATGGTAGGGGGAGTGTTATCTGGCTGTAACAGCCCCCTTCTTGCCGGTCAAATATATTGTATAAAAACTTTCATTTCTTAATTTTGGTGTTATATTAAAAACAAAAATAGGTTTACAGGCATGCTCTTTTTAATTTGTTTTAATTATTTTATACATGTTTTTAAGCTTATTGAAATAAAAAGAAGCCGGAATTCAAAAGGGCGGTGCACTACTCCTATCCTAGGGGATGTAACCTGGTATTATACCTTGTTTACACCCTCTAGTATTCTAAAATAAAGTGTTGCCAGCGTCTGTTGAATGACATAACGTCCTGTTTCCCGGAGTTAACGGACAGGCTTCGGCCTTCGGGATCACCAAGATGCTGTATTCACTCTGCCAGACACAAAACCTCCCCTCTTTCCTAAATATACCAGCGGTCAATGGGTCACCCTATAGTGATCCCAACGGTGGAACTAATCATTTAGGGGCACCGAGACTGGAGTGCACGACGGTTGGGTTGGCTAGGGAGAGGGGAGGGGGGGGGGGGCTGGGACGATGGGTGCCCCTTCTAAATTTTCTGTCCCCTACTAAATAAACTTCATGTGGCCGACGCCCAACCTCCTGGGGACCTAACCACCCTCCAATTCCTAGGGCTAAGTTAGAGATTTATAATTTATTTTTATTCTTGGACAAGCCCATTCTAAAATAGAGGCCGAGCCCGGCATGGACATGCTCGAAACCTTAGTGGTATATGAGCATGTTAAAAAACGTGTTATCAGAATGACCGTGAAAATGTTAAAGGGACTTTCCTACGTTTGCTGCAACCTTTAAGGTGTTATCGACTTGTAGACACTTTTTAACGATTGTAAATATATATCAAATATATTTTTCTGCATAAAATATTAGTGGCTGTATATTAAACGTGTTTCTGATCGTTCTAATATTTTTAGTATGTTAAATTTCATTTTATTTCCTGAAATTACCTACAACATTATTTGAAAAGAGAATCCAGTTTGGACTCCTTACAAATATTAAGACGACCAGAAACACATGTAATGCACAGACATTGATATTCTAAACAAGAAAATATATTTAATATGTAAGTTTAATGGTAGACACATTTTATTAGTCGGAAACATCTTACAATGCAGCAAACTAAGGAATGTGCCTTATAACAAAACCGCTACTGGGTATATCAATTGATGGAACGAATCTAGGAAAAAAAAAGTAACGGAAAAAACCTCCACTGTCAATATTCTTTATTTTCAATGTTGGTGGTTTAAACAGATGTTTCAACCGATTCCATGGAGAAAGTCTGCCACAGTCTTGCGGTCCTCAAGACGATCGACACACAGATTGCGAAGGCGCTCTTGGAGCTGCACATAGCGTCGTCGAACCTGTCGTCAAGGTGGGTTGCCAACCTCATCCTACTGGATGATGGTGCTCACTGTCGCCTGCTCACGTCGAAACTATTCAATAACGCGCCAGGTTTAGGGGTGGTAGTAGCCCACAAGGTTGGACAAACATGTTGCATCCTTCACACAAGTTGTTCGTACGAGAATTGTTGTTCATGGTGGCATCATGAACGTTCCACAGGACAGGAGCGAACATTGGTGGAACACGGCGCAACCTGAGGTCATCACCGGGCATCTGTCGGAAAGACCCACTGATGTATGTACGAGCAAAGTACATAAGTCAATCCTTGACTTCAGGTGGATCTTGCGGCATGACAGCTTTAAGGTGTTCCATACCCTCCTCAACTTCACCTAATGGCAGAAAGGTGAGAGCATCCATCATGCCACAGAATAGGCGAAAGTCAGCAACGGCCATGTAGTGTGGACCCAAACCTACGTCCTGAATCTTACATCAGGTGCACTGAGTAAGATGATAGAAACAACCTTTACAGTTAACGTTAAGGACAGCTCGCAGTACACCATCCTCAAAGTCTGTCACTATGGTTTGCACATTGAGGTTGAAGCCTGGTTCTGCACACAGCCTGAAACAGTTCTTCGTAAGTGGCTCGGGTCTTGTTGGGAAGAAGAGCATAGACAGCAGCAATAGCTGTATCACCGAATGATTACGTACAGTTGTTTGAAGACTTTTGGAACTATGGAGAAATTACCATCCATGTAGAGGGTGTTAGCAGCAGCAAGATGTCCTAGGCCATCCTTGGTAGCAAACGCGAGGAGGCGGTTATTAACATTTGGGCCATTGTCGTAGATTAGAAACTCCTCTCGGATTGGGCCAACGGTCTGCGTGAACTCGACGGGAATATCACCCAGATCTTCTAGCAGACGTGGCACAGGTGGAGTCGGCCGGTGGTTGCGAAGAGTTCGCTTGCAGGTACTAGGTTAATTTCCATCGACCGACTATACTAGTTAAATATGCTTCATCTCTGTCTACTGATGTATACCGATGATACAGTATTGTTCTCTAAAAGTGCGCCTGTATTGCAGAGTATGTTAGATACTTTATATATATATATATATATATATATATATATATATACTCAAATAACTGGAATTTAAAAGTAAAATCGCAGCATCCAGAAAAAGGTGGAAATATGAAACCTGAAGAAATGAAGACATATCACGAAAACGATTTAGAAATTGTTCACAGTTTTAACTATCTGTCTGTCTTCATTATAATGGAAAATTTAATAACCTTTCAGAAGGTAATAAGCAACCAATGTAGAAAAGCTATGGCTGCTCTATTTGGTAAAACTAGTAACTATTTTTTAAATGCAGAAACGATACTATCACTGTTTGATACATATGTTAGCAGTACATTGAAACCTCTCAAAACCGGACACTCTGTAAACCGGAATTTCCTCCAAACCGGACGTTTTTTACAGCCCACTTTTAAATATATGTTAAGAAGAGAACCTCTCTAAACCGGATACCTCATAATACCGGATGTTTACCGGTTTAG
>JAECMU010033208.1:0-12491 GCA_016106625.1 Dracogyra subfuscus | reverse complement strand
GGCCATTCTATCAAAAGAATGTTCACCCCTGCACCACGGTGAGGTTAATGCACACGCAGGGGTCAGTTGGTTAAGTGCTCGCTTATTTCAAAATATGTTAAACATTCTTTATATACATATGAGTTTATCAAATAAAGAACATCTATTTATTAAGAAATTTATTTCAATCAATAAGTATGTTACAATTTCGGGGACTAATGATATCGTTATTACTTGGTGATCTTTATGTTTTTAAAGAGCTAATATACAATTGCATTTTATAGTGTGTGTTTTTTCGTGGGTTTTGTGTGTGTGTGTGTGTGTGTGTGTGTGTGTGTGTGTGTGTGTGTGTGTGTGTGTGTGTGTGTGTGTGTGTGTTTTGGGTTTTTTTTTTGTCAGATGTTTTCTTTTAATCACGCATATAATATTGAAATGTATAAAGGTTGTTTTTATTTATTTGTAAAATGCATTGTTATGTAAATATGTCTATTTTGTGAGAAAAAAAACCACTTTCAAGAAAAAAAAGTGCTCGCGTGAGGCGCTTGCGTTGCAGGATCAAACCACCTCGGTGGGTCCATTCAGCTTTTTTTTTCTCGTTCCAACCATTGTACCACAACTGGTCCAAGGCTTTCCTGTTTGTGAGGAAGTGCATATAACGAGTTATTGCGACTTTCATCAATCCTTAAAGTCATGTGTGTAGAAAAATATCTTTGATTGTGAGTTTCATCAAACGTTCATGAGTGCGAGTGCAAGCGGACTGTATTAAAATGTACTTTTGGCTTGTTTTAGAAATATGATATCAACAATTTAATCGCATTAATATCTGATTACACAAATGGAGTGGAAAAAAGCGGCTTAGGCGTTTGTCCCTGGGCAGTTTTCTCCTTCTTTCACGTGGGACTTTGACGCGACTGTATTTCGTCAGACTTCGTCACGTTAATCACATATAACCAAATAACAAACCAGAGCGCGTTCGATTAGCCATGTCGTGGAGCATATTGCGACTGTCCAGGTTTCTGTCTTCTCTTTTTGCGTTAAAAGCACTGAAGCCGTCTTGAAATCTCATTAGTAACTTAGCAACTTTCGTTGACGTCAATGCAAGAGCAAGATTGGGTGTCCACGCTTTTTTTCCAGCTGTGATCATCATTTTGATAACAATTTTCAAGCCCATATCCAATTAGGGCTCTTGCACGTTCTCCTGGGCATTCATGTCGACCGCCTGGGCTGCGTCTGACAAAGGTTACTCCGTTAGTTTTAGAAAGGAAACCCGCTGTTGTTACTCGTTAGTCATGGATGATATTTTATACGTATTTTTTTCAAGATAAATTATATAGCAAATGCAAATGGCCTTCGTGGGTAGCATGGGAAATAATCTAATGTGTCTAGTCACTAGGGAGGAACTGGGGTGAGTGTCTGTCGATCCTATTTCTTCAGCTAAACGTAATCGTCTATATGCGTTACGTTTATATGCATATTACACAATATTGTTTCCATTACCCCAGTATTTGAACTGTCATATATAAGTATTGTAGGTATGTAGGTAAGTATGCAATGTAGACGCTGGTTGGGCAAGAATAAGGTTATAATTATGGCGTCAGATATATGGTTAAGGACCACACAGATATTGAGAGAGGAAACCCGCTGTCGCCACTTCATGGGCTACTATCTTCGATTAGCAGCAACATATACCAGTCGTGATGCACTGACTTGAACGAGAAATAGCCCAATGGGCCCACTGACGGTGATCGATCCCATACCGACCGCGCATCAAGTGAGCGCTGTACCACTGGGCTAAAATATTACCTTCTGCCATTGAGAGACAACCTAGAGTCTTTCTTAGCCTTCACGAACATTTAAAATAAAATTCAGTTTAAAATTAAGAAAAAGAAATGTAGAAGTGTTTTGGAAATAATTTAAAGTATGTCTGTGTTTAACGACACCACTAGAGTACATTGATTTATTAATCATCAGCTATTGGATGTTAAACATTTGGTAACTCTGACATATAGTCTTAGAGACAAAACCCGCTAATTTGTTTAATTAGTAGCAAGGGCTTTTTTATATGCACCCATCCCACAGACAGGATATCACTTACCACGACCTTTGATATGCCAGTCGTTGTGCTCTGGCTGGAACGAGAAATATAAATAAAAAGATTCTAATGCATACCATACCATAATTAAAAAAATAAATTAAAAAAAACGGCCCTCCACTATTAGGAAGAGATACTCTTTTCGATTAGCAGCAGCCTTTAATATACCAGTCGTAGTGCACTGGCTGGAACGAGAAATAGCCTAATGGGCCCACCGACGGGGATCGATCCTACACCGACTGCGCACCGTGCGAGCGCTGTACCACTGGGCTACCCCCCCCCCCCCCATCCCCCACTCCTAGGACAGCATATTTGAACCTTAATTGTTCGTAAGCGCACAAACACGAATGTAAAAAAAAAACACAAAACAAAACAAAACAAAAAACACAGCAAAAAAAACATAATAAAAAACCCAGAAAAATAACATGAAACCAAATCCAAAACAAAATACATACAATAACGTTGTTATGGTTTATTAATGTGAACACTTCCTCTTTTGGAACTTTGTCAATCTGTGAGGACAATGTGAGGAAATTTAATATTTTATGTCCGTGTTTTATCGGAGGTAGCTCAATCTCCGCACGGTCTATTTACAGTCACTTAATGGACAGACTCACGCCATGTTTCATGTTTCTGGCGTGTTAGTCAAATAAACTGCTCACTTCGCCAACTGTCGGCACCATTGGCCTAGAATGAATTTATGTCGCAATGGCAGGTAAATCGGTGGCAGTTTGATGGTGGGTTACCGTTATCTCTGATGACAGATTTTGTTTGCTGAACGTAAAAACAGTAATAGATGATCAAGGTCCTATCTCTATACATAGCAGAGGCGAATGGTCATGTAGCAAAATAGTGGTGGATTCTACGGATCTGGATCTAGTGCCTCTTGTGTTCATTGGAGGACAGCCACTCCCGAGAAGATCCTTTACATTAATGAATGAATGTTTAACGACACCCCAGCACGAAAAATACATCGGCTACTGGGTGTCACACTAGGGTAATGGGGGAAATACTTTACTAGACATTTCATCCATCTTGCACCGTCACTCCCAGACTAGTTTATTAAATCAAAACTAGCACAGAGCAGAGCTCATTGGAGTAACTTCAACTCTGACGACATGCATTCATGAATCACTTTTACAACACTGATGATATCAGGTGTTCGCGAAAGTGGAGCACATCCTGCCTGACCGGTGGCACCCGTCATGAGGCCTGCCACCACAGCTGTTAAGCCCGCCACTTCATCTAAATGTGCAAGAGTTTCACATGAATAAGTGATGAAAAAATATGCACATGTTAAAACTATGGAATATCAACTATCATGTTGGTCAGTAACGTTTGTTGAAGCGGATTAATATATACTGAATCAGACAGACATGTTGTTTATGGAAACATGGTCGCCGATAGTCTAAGTTGAAACCTGTTCAAGTTCGTAGACCGTTGCAGAGGGTTTGCGTCAACATGCGTCTGTTACAATGTTTATGAAAACCAGGCTTAAAAGCATACTGTCACAGATTTATGGACCTTGTTTCTCTAGAAATTAATACTAAATCAAAATTGCATTACGATTTACAGACCAAATCTAAGTATTGCATCACTTTAAATACACCATGATGGAGTGGAATCCGGGTCAACCCTCTCAGCAATGTTAGTTTTTGAATTATGGTCCATTGCCATACTTCAGTTATTTTTACAAAATATCATTAATAAGTGGAGTATGGTGGTTACGTAGATGGTTAAATAAAGTGTATTTAGGGACAAATCAAATATATATATTTAAAATAATACTTTGTTAGGCCATATAATAGGTCAGTTGTCTGTGACAATATGCCTTTACTGCGTCAGCGTATTGACAGAACCAATCTCATGTATTGGTATGTGTGAACAGTTTAACGTGGGACTAATAAACTTAACATAACACATATTAAAGGGTTCCTTTTTAATTCAATTTCCATATACGAATAGGATCGATCAACTGGAACTGTAGATAATGACGATGCGCTGTATTATTGCTATACCGATATGTTATGATTTAAAGGGTAAACAATACTCATTGCGATTCATCCTGCCTCTACCGATACACTTGGTAATTTCCGTATTTCAATTTCGTTAGCGGGCAACATAGCCCAGTGGTACAGTGCCCGCCTGATGCGCGGTCGGTCTAGGATCGATCCCCGTCAGCTAACCACTGGGTTTTTTTCTCGACATAACCATATGTCCGACGCCGATATAACCGTAGTTAGAATGTGTTGAGTGCGTCGTTAAACAAAACAAAACAAAACAAAACAATCAATTTCGTTGTCAATCGGAAAGTTCTATCTCTTAGACTCGACTGGTTTTCTTAAATGGACAACCCCTAGCTTTCAAACACTAAGGCATATTTTTACTATTAGAGCCGGGTTTTTTTTGATAACTGAAATCAGACTTTAGTTTGATTTTATTGTTTAGATTATCCATTTCTGTACATTCGAAGTGTTTGTGGTCATCCTGGTGTTTTTAAATATCTCGAAACTTACGATGCCTATTCAAAGCATAAAAAAAAATCGTTGTTTACCAGTGGGTACAATGAGCTATTTTTCGTTCCAACCAGAGCATTGGGCTGTTATTCGTTGCAGCCAATGCAGTGCGACTAGTATATCAAAGGTCGTGGTATGTGCTATCCTGTCTGTGAGATGATATTACCTTGTTGCTAATGGTGAAAATGTAGAGGGTTTCCTCTCTAAGACTATATGTCAAAATTACCAAATATTTGACATCCAATAACCGTTGATTAATAAATCAATGTGTTCTAGTGGTATCGTTAAACAAACACAGATCTGAACTTACTGAATAATATATGCGTGTTGTAAACACCTAGCTTGTTCGGGAAAAACATTATCGCGACTGATTCAGTATAAATCATATGGAATGAACACAAATAGCCTTGAGTGATTAGTATCATGAACAACATTAGTTTTACTTATTTCTAAAGACTTTTAAACGGATGTAATCTCGGGGCTCTTGTAGGCGGAGTTGTTTTCCATCTTTTTATGGATGTCTCAATTTTGATATGTTTTATAGATTTAGCAAAGGAACGTGCGTGCGTCTGTAAGCGTCTGTATGTGCATATTAAAATTTTTATTTAATGGACGACTAGGGGAGTAGATGGATTTTAAGTTTCGATTACAGTATACCTACGTTTGTCTGTGTATGTCCGTATGTGTTTGCATATTTCCACGTACATTCTTTGAACTGAATTTAAAGGTTGTTTTGTTTAATTAGAACACATTGATTGATTGAGCATCAGCTATTGGATGTCAAATATTTGGTAATTTTGACACGGAAACCACTACATTTTCCCCTTTGGTAGAAAGGGATATTTTATATGCACAATCCTATAGAAAGGATAGTACATACTACGGCCTTTTAAATACCAGTCGTGGTGCACTAGCTGGAACGAGAAAAGGTCCAATATGACCATTGCTGAGGATCGATCCGAGACTGATCGCACATCAGTTACGCTCTTTACCACTAGGCTACGTTCCGCCGCGCCTTTGAGGCATGTCGTGTCAAGTTGCTCCAGGAATTGATCGCCAACACAATGTGTAGTCGCAATTGTCGCCTTCCTTGAACGAGAGATAATCACGTGATTGCATACTTTGTAACGTACAAGCTAGGTTNGTCTTTAATATTTTTACAAGGACAAAAGATGCATTCTTAATTTTAAAATCCGCATATCTATTACGTTTAAAGAACAATGGGTAAGTGGTGGAATCGTAGGGGTGAGTGTTTGGTTATGCACCCCTTGAACTTCGCAAAATACAATGATGTTTGTCTCTAAAAGAAACGATGCAATATCTAGGTTGGCAGCTTGGCTCGATTGTGTAGGCATGTGTCCTGGAAGTGAGTGCTTGGGTTATGCACCCATTGAACATGTTTTTGTCTTTGTAGGTGAAGATGCAATAACTGGGTCGGCAACTTCGCTTTAGGTTTTGGGAAAACATGCCTACACATATCATGCATGTTGGAATACTTTGCAATGTCGTCGATGCCTTTTTTGAAATAAAAATGTGTCCCATCCCATCAACATATTTGTCGGGTTCGAGCTGCTCTGCCCATTTCATATCGCGCACGTCACGATTACCTTGCGCAGTTGTTAGACCTTTTATTTTGCTTGGTATTCTCCAGTGGGCGTTCTAAAGCAGACTACACTCTTCCTCCAAAGAAAGGCTGACGTCAGACTTGAGGAAGTGAAGCATTAAGGACATTATCCCACGTCCGGGTAGGCAGCGTCTCTCCGCGACTAATTAACTTGATGCATGACACGTGGATTTACCAACACGTGGGCTATCGATTCTAACATGTATCATGACACTCACTACAAAAGGTATTACGTTTGAGGTATACGTTTTATATTATGACACTCACTACAAAACATATTTTTAAAACATGCATTATGTTGTTATATATCTATCCATCCGCCCGAGTGCAATATTTAGCTCAGTCGGTAGAGATCTTGCCTAAGGCGTATGGGTCGTAGAATCAAACCTCCTCGCTGGACCACTGGTTTTTTTCTGTTCCAACTAATTTTCCACAACTGATACATCAAAGTCATGGAATATGATGTAATGGCTATGGAGAAAGTGTATATAAAATATTACCTGTTGCAAATGGAACAAATAATCCTCTGTGACTACATATACGAATTATCCAAATGTTTGACATCCTATAACTGCGGGGCGGGACGTAGCTCAGTGGTACAGCGGTCGGTCTGCGATCGATCGTCGTCGGTGGGCCCACTGGGCTATTTCTCGTCACAGCCAGTGCACCACGACTGGTATCTCAAAGGCCGTGGTATGTGCTATTTTGTCTGTGGGATGGTGCATATTAAAGGTCCCTTGCTGCTAATCGGAAAGAGTAGCCCATGAAGTGGCGACAGCGGGTTTCCTCTCTAATTATCTGTGTGGTCGTTAACCATACGTCTGACGCCATATAACCGTAAATAAAATGTGTTGAGTTCATCGTTAAATAAAACATTTCTTTCTTTCTTTCCTATAGCTGAGAAGTAATTAATCAATGTGTTAAAGTTATGTCCCATCCATCCAGTCTGTAAGCTATCCACCCGTTATGCTGTTGCTTATTGTTTTCGTTCAGTAATTCACTCATTTAGCCAAGTAGGTATTTTCCCCTTAACCTTGCAAAAATACTCTCCAAAGCAGGTTATAGTGTAGAATCAGAATCTGAATGATGCCAAGCTGGTATCTTTGAGCGTTTTGAGGTTTTCAAGACGGCATCCAAGATGGCAGCCGCCGTAACCCGAAAGACTTAAAACACGCGTATATTTGTAGTTTAAGTTGAATTTTCTATTGTAATACATCGTTTTCAATGTTTTGATAGTCAATAAATCCATCTAGATAGGATACAGTTGGAGTCCATTTAGTGCCTCAAATGATAGATATTGGTAAAATTATATCAAAAATTGCTGCCACAGTGAAGCACAATATAAACTAACGTATTTGAGTTCTATTGTGGGTAGTGTATTGTAATAGCTCTTTTTCAAAGTTCTTATGATGGATAAATGCATCTGTAGGAAATTTATCAAAATCCAGCTCAAATGTATGACCGTAACCATGTATAATATCTAGTATGATTTGCATCAAAATAATTTACCAGCTTAGTGTATGCATTACCACATTATTATCAACAATAACAACACTGTGATATGATTTAAACATCGGCTGATTGCTTTGCAGAATAATGCTCGACCCCTTCTTCATTTATCCCATTATCATCAACCATTCAATTAACCTTGTCATTTAATCACTGTTCATTATGTTCCTCATCACCATCTTCATTTTCCTCTTCGTCACTGTCTGCTGGGGGTATCATTGTTATTTTTTTTATGTTCAGTTTGATGTAGGCATGATGGAGCATTTGCAAAAAAAAAAAAAAAAAAGATGCCGTACGTCATTCCAGATCGATGACATGAACACTTCCGGCTAGAAATCAGCACAATAGACTTAAGACCGGAGTCTTAGTGTCATGGTCAGCCAGCCACTTATAGTTCGTGGCATCTAGTACAGGTGGTTCTGAATCTAATGCAGCCCTCCATATGCATGGCTGGTTATGTGCCCGTTTCACATGGAGCCCAAAGGCTTCGGAAGTAGGCGGAAGAGATGGCAGCTTGAAAGATGTGGCCTTGCTGCATCCTGTCTTAGACTGCCATAATTTGAACCGTATCTGAGACGCTGCACTTACTTCCATAATAGGCTGCAGTAAACTTAGTAGCTCCACTTACTATGGTCTCAATATATATCTGGTCAATACCCAGTGGTGGTTGCACGTAACGTTTTTGGAATGCCTTTACTGACTTTACTTTCCCAACGCTATAGATTGATGGTGTTGCAGCCAGTGAATGCATTTAAGAACAATGCATGCCCCCATTTCCTCACGCTTCCTTACTGTGGTACTAATATCAGCTACATTCCTAGTGTGAGAACTTGTTGGCACCATATGTAATTCACTGGTAATGTTCAGTGTTTTGTAGAAATGTACTAACAGTACAAAGACAATGTATCTTTATATACAATGTGAATGGTGGTGTAACCCTGTCTGGCAACATACATCACTTGATTCACGGTGATGACGTCTACCTCATGTCATGTTTCTTGATATGTACCCCTAAGGTAAATCCATCAGGAATGGTGTTTGGACCAGAGATTATAAGTTAATTGTGGCAGAGATGTTCCTGAAAGTGTATTGGCAAGTTGTCACATATGACATCAATTAACTGCACTTTGTTGTCCGTGACAGTAAGAGACACCGACTGTGGTGGGAGCGGGGATTGCAAAATAAGATGACGGTGGTGGTCAGTAGTACGGATTCTCTTCGACCACGATGAAACGTACATAACAGTTCATCAGTTTAGTATGTACATATTCCGCCATGGCGTTGACCAGATTCAGGAGCGTGCCAGATATCGGCCACTTGATGGTCCACAGTTTTGCTACACTATCAAGTCAGGTTTTTCGCCTTTGCGAGATAACTCTTGAATTTGAAGATAATTTTTAAGTTTGGATGTTGAAGAGGTTGGTCGCAAGCAGCCATCATCTAAGAAAACAGTGATGTGGGAATTGGTGCTAGCTCGCGAGAGAACAAATCATGCAGGTCAAACTCTCCTGAGCCTATAATAACAAGCGTTTTGTTGAATATGACTTTTGTGTCAACAGTAGTGGTTGCTCCCAAGTTAATCCGTGTCCTGGTTGTAGCCATGGTGACGACATGGCTACATATTTTATTATAGAAACCCTGGGGGTAATTTGTTCTCATGGGCTTGCATACAGTCCTTGCTAATTTGTACAGTATTCTGGACATTCACAGATGCAGCAGGCAGTTTTCCAGATACAATGTTGAACAGAGTGGGAGAATGACCTGCTGGGTCTAATGGATCAATGCACTAGTCTAGCGTTTCTCGCAACTTCCTTCTATCAGAGATGTCAGAATGGATACGTGCCTTGGTTATCTCCTTATGATGAGACGGGTGTTCGGGCAAATCATCTCGCATGGTTGTCAGGTCACGGATGAGTTGGTTGCGGGAATTCAAGCTGAGAGCCCATCGCTTTGTAGAATTGTCCTTCAAAGTAATTCCTGGCAGGCCACCTTGACTATGTCCATACCGCATAAATGTTGATTCTATGAACATATCAGACCAGTTTACATGTGCTGATACAAAGAAGTATGGAACTATTTGACTAACAGCCCACAAGTGAAGTGGCCAGTCCGATTCTTGTTCAGCCCGAATGAAGACTATCATTATGAGAGTGCGATGCGCAAAGCACTCTATCCAATATACGAACTTTGAAAAAGAGCTATTACAATAACCTATACACATTAGAGCTCAAATTGGCCAAGACATATACGTTTGTTTATTGTGTGCTTCACTGTGGCGGCAAAATTTGACATACTCCAATTGTAACCTCTTTAGATGGATTTATTGACTATAAAAACATTGAAAAAATATATATTACAATAGAAATCCAACCTAAAGTTGCGAGAATACGCCTGTTTTAGTATTTTGGGTTACGGTTGCCGCCATCTTGGAACACCATCTTGGAACACTCAAAACGCTCTAAGATGCCAGCTGGACATGATTCAGATTCAACCAAAATCAACAAAATAACCTGCTTAGGGGGTATTTTTGCAAGGTAAACACCATCCCCACATTGGGTCATTCCCGAGTTTGCTGCATTGTAAGATGTTTCCGACTAATAAAATATGTCTGCGATTAAACTTACATATTAAATATATTTTTCTTGTTTAGTATATTAAGATATTCAATGTATTTCTGGCTATCTTAATATTTATAAGAAGCCCAAATTGGATTTTGTTTTCAAATAATTTAGTATGTACGAAAAAAAAACATATGTTAGGGAAAAAAAGGAAATTTAAAGTTGGACATGTATTAGAACGATCATAAACATGTTTAAAATACAGCCACTAATGTTTTAAGTAGAACAATGTATTTGGTATGTGATTACAATCGTTAAAAAGTCTATGTTAGTCGATATCATCTTAAAAATTGCAGCAGATTCAGAAATGAGCAGCTTGACCTACATTTTCCTGATTTGTTTTAAGGGTGATAGGTGGTATTATTTATATCCATGGTGTATTATATATTAATCACACTGCCCCCTTTAGTTTGTCTCCTTTGAATTTTATCTTAGTTTTCTCGATCTGGCAACTCCTCTTATCTTTGAACTTCTTTCGCTGTCCACCCCCACCCCCACATCCCAGTCCTTGTTTATTCAACCGCGACAGGTGTTTGTCTCTTGTGGCTATCTGTGCCACACATCTGCCATTCCACATCAGCTTTTAGCTGTGGGCATAGTCTGACCACTTCGGGGAGTGTTCAGTAGTTACTTCGGGGAGTGTTCAGTAGTTACTTCTGGCATTGTTAAGAGGCATTTGTAACCACCTACTATGCATCTCTACTACCGGCGATCGTTAGTTAATTCCGAGGGTCAGACCAGCTTTATTAGCGGCAGAGGACGATGATGCCAGGTGGGTGTAGGAAAATACACAGAGACTGCACCTGTGGAGGAAATTGAGACAGATAGGCAATGGTTTGGACAGCTCAGAAGACAGAGTCGGAGGAAAACGTGTAATATTCATATCTACATTTTCTTGAAACTACGAATATCAGCGAACTTTGTTGAGAATCTATGTCGAAGGTATTTACCCAGCAGTGTTTGGTATCAGTCGACTAATATCAAACCATCATTATAATCTTTCAAAACATTATAATCTCTACTCAAAATAGAACTCAGACGGGGATTTTTTAACCATCAAATCAGTTGTGACAACTACACTACAGAAAACATTCGATTTTATTTTATCAGAAACATATACGAGGCCGTATTTCCTGTGTACGTCAATATTTTTAATCAACCAATGTATTTACTATATCCGGAAGTACCTAATCAAAATAACCTTTTTTCGTTAGAAAACGTTTTTATTTCAGAAAAAATATATTGAACTAGATTTAAAATATTAATAACCGAGATAGATCTAGACATATTAAAAATATGTTTTTGAAATTGTAAGAGGATATTCAAAGATTAGTATCTAAAAATAGTGTATCTCATTAGTCGGTACATTAAAGATTCCTTTACTTGTTTACTGTGGAATTATTTTCTATAAATATTCCTGGTATTGCGAGTATCTATTGACCACTTTAACAACTAGTATACGACGTCATAACAGAAAGATGGTACCAAAATAAATTTCAATCCATCCTTTGTACTGATTTGAGATTTTAACGTAACGTTTAGTACATTTCTAAACTGTTGTCCTAAAACCAGTCACATAAATGTTATGACATTTACAGTTTGTTATAACTTTTATACAGGAGAATGTTTTTGATATGGGGTTGGGTTTTTTTTCGTGGGTTCAATTTCAATTTATTTCAACAAATTAGAAAAACAAAAAGTAAAAAATATTAATGAACTAAAAATCTTAGGTAATCTTTTTTTATTTTTTATTTTCCTACAACATACCTGAATCTCCCCACCTCCCCCCACCAAAAAAAACAAAACAAAAAAAAACAAAAAAACAAACAAAAAAACAACCTACACAAAGAAAACATAACCCCACCCCCGCAAAAACAACAAAACAAAACACACAAAAAACCCACCTTTGTTTTATTTTAGAAATTTTAAAATTTTAGAAATATTTAAGGTGAGTTTCAAATAAATTCCTTCACTGCTTTAGATTCACAGTTTATGCATTTCATTGCTCAAGACACAAACTAAAGACAACACAACTCGTATAACTGTCATCGGTTGAAATCAGCCTACAGGCGTGTAGGCACCGGCAACCACCCAGAGCAAGTTCTTAAGGGTTCATCCTCTCTCTCTCTGTCTCTCTCTCTCTCTCTCTCTCT
>JAECMU010033202.1:0-17311 GCA_016106625.1 Dracogyra subfuscus | reverse complement strand
ATGAATCTGATAATTATATTACACCTTCATCATAGTACATAACACTATACATTATTTGAAAACTAATTAACAGAACTAAACTGTTAGAAGTCAACTGCACATCAGTGCCACTCAGACTGTAGATAATAAGATATGCCTGTCATTTATCATCAATTTTATGTCACTCACTAACTTGAGTCTTGACTAACTCCGTGACAAAGTAAACAACTAAACAGTTATTGTAAATAGTCAGCCCTATGTAAATACAATTTGGGTCCATTTAAAAGCACATAGATGCATTATATTTTTAAAAAATAGAATGCGAAACAATAAATCTAGATACAGAATTGGACAACTATTGAAAACATACCCTCTTTTTGCAAAACATAGATGCCATTTTGTGAAGGACGATAACTCTAATTCGACAGTTTTTGCCCTGGATCAAATGAACTACAATGAAACGAAACCCTACCGAAATGTAATAATAATAATAATAATAATAATAATAAAAATAACGGCGGCAACAAAAACAACTACTACATAACATGTTACAGTAGTAAAGCGTTTACTTGATGCGCGATCGATCCCTGTCGGTGGACCCATTGGGCTATTTTTGTTCCAACCAGTACTCCACAACTGGTGTAACAAAGACCGTGGTATGTACTATCCTGTCTGTGGGATGGTTGCTAATAAACAGAGTACTTTAAACATATGTCTAACGCCATATAACCGTAAACTAAAATGTTGAATGCATTGTTAAAGGTCCACATTTATCAAAAATGTAATTCGCTATTGTTTGGTATCTACGTATAGGCCTTCCTTTTACAAAATATATAAGTATCTATAACATAAATTTTAAAAATGTACCCGTTTTTAATATATTCTCAATAAAAAGTCGCGTTTTTCCCATAGTTTGCCAAAATGCCTGTCGAATCTAAGACCTAGACGCGCTAACTGACATAACTTTAAACCGTGATTCGCAGCCTTTTAGGCATTTTACTGAGAAGGTGGAACACGTGTCTTTCTAAAACGCGAAATTTTTATTCTATTGAACTGAATTATATGGATGGAATATTCTTTTAGAGATAGTTTTCAAATGTAAGATATGGTGAATTATTGTTTAGTGTTCGGATGTATCAAAGCAGTGCTTTTTCCGAACTTTAGACAAACTGACAATCACAAATTTTACAAGCAGCATGGAGTTTGCTGCATTGTAACATGTTGCCGAAAAATAAATTAATGTTACGATTAAACTTACATATGAAATATGTTTTCTTGTTTAGAATATCAGTGTCTGTATTTTCAATGTGTTTCTGGTCGTCTTAATATTTGTAAGAATCCCAAAGTGGATTTTGTCTTCAAATAATTCCGTACGTACAAACAAATATATTTTAGGAAATAAAATGAAATTTAACCTAATACAAATTGTACGACGATCAGAAACACGTTTAATATACAGCCACAAATATTTTATGTTAAAAATTATAAATGTAATTACAATCGTTAAAAAGTCGATAACATCTTAAACATTGCAGCAAACTCAGGAATGTCCCTTTAAACAGAACCCGTGCATAATTGAAAGAACGATCACGATGGGATAGGATTTGTAGTGACCACTTCATCTCTGAGGATTACGACAATTATTTATATACCATACCCATTTTGGGTACAGGCGAAAACGGAACCATTTTTTGTTGGCGAAAACGAAACCTATCATGGCTAAAACGGCACCATATAGTTTATCTTATTTTTAATTTCAAGATTAGGGTTAGGTTTCAGAGCGATGAATAGGGGTTGTGTGTGTGTGTGTGTGGGGGGGGGGTGGATGAATTCGGAAGTCGTAGACTGGCCTCACTGTTTATGTAATGTTACTACTTATATTACGTATTAATAGATTAAAACGTGATGTAAATACGTAAATTAAGAGAGCCAATTAAGTGCATTACTACCCCATTCCCCAGCTCTCCTCAGCAAGACTGGCGTCTGGCTCATTGTCTGAGGCAGCTCCCAATTGGAGCGTGCTTGAACAGTTATCTGATGGAAGCACGTAAATAAATTTACCTGACTTGAATATTATTTGTACAACTATCAGAAGTGACACATTTTTAAAAAAAAAATTTTTTTAATAAATCACTTTTCATTAACTTTCATTTTTAAATTTATTTTTTGTCTTATTTACTATTCTTCAAATAAAATTCAATATGGTGCTGTTTTAGCCATCGTAGGTTCCGTTTTAGCCATAAATTTCGGTGTCGTTTTAGCCAATGCAGGTTCCGTTTGGTCCAATTTGGTGCCGTTTTCGCTTGGTGCAGTTTTGGCACGGTTCCGTTTTAGCTATAAGCCCCTATTTTAATATTTTTTTAACAGTTACAAGCCTTTACCCCCACCGGCACATGTCCTACGATTGCGCAAGATACAGCACACAAGAAACCACGACGAACATGAGCTAAACTAGAGCTCAAAAGGGTAAGGCGAAGGAGTGGGAGTCTAGGCGGGTACCAGAGTAGGGGCGGCAGTGTGGTATTTTTGGGTATCTTGGGGATGTCTTGGGGTAAATAGTCAGACCGCATGTTATGTTGATAGTCTCGATCGGCCTATAGTTCAACACAAAAGTAAATTCTGTCAGGGACCGAGACTATCCAGACAAACGATATCACTTTTTCATCTTATTTAACAATGTGAATTTGTAGACTTAAATAATAGCCATCATGTGGAAGATGGCTAAGTAATTGTGCAATTACAATGTCAGGAGAAATAATCAACCTGAATGTTGGAGGGAAAAGGTAAACATATGCATATAGGGCTACATCTGTCCGATTGTAAACATCCGATCATCATCATCATCATGATCGGTGACATGTCTGATGATGTCACATTCAGTGACATTGTTGTGACATTATCATCAGACCCAATTTTATATTTTAATGATTACTCTTATAGTGATTCATTTATCTTGGGGTCAAAATTTAAAGCTGCCATCTCAAGTTTTATTTGTTTATATTGGTATGGGCATGCTTCCATCAAAATAATGTTCAAGCACACCTGTCGTGGGCGCAACCTCAGACTTTCATCAGAAACTTAATTATCATCTGTGGACCTGTTTCGGTGGTTGCATTGTTTGTGCGCAACAGTATATACATTTGAAGAATTCTGACATTGTTGACATTTTCGTAAACAAATCAAATGTCTGTCACATTCACCGAAATGTTCGTAAAAGTAAAGTCTTACGAGCAAAGAAAGCAAGGGCACATTTCTTGATACTTTTTTTTCTATCATTTTCAAAGACTGTCTTTTGAAAATAATTAATTTTCTTTGCTTCTAAGTTCTATACACTTTACGGTAATCTGATTGGTTGAGAGGTGCTCTCTTTTTTTCATTCATAAATGGATGAACTGAACAAAATTAAGCCACACCCCCACCCCTCCAACTTGCACTACTTTTCTGAAACTAGCAAGATTATTCAGGCAACCATATTTAGATATATATATTGCAGAAAAATGCATGAAAAAGATACAAAAAGCAATACAGTTGTGATACAGATACCATGTAATTGTGCACTTTTTTATATGATAAATTAGTGAACAATGCTAAAGCAGAATAGACATACACATTAATGAAATGTCATAACTGTTATAAAGAGACTCGGTGGGTGGCCAAAGAAATGTAGAAACATTTACACCTGAAACTTACTTGTAAACTTTGTTCTACAGCTGTTGACGAAAATTAAAGCTATCGGGTCGTTTCGTAACCATACAGTTTTGTACCATACCAGTTCATATCCAAAGGCATACCAATTCGTAACCAGAAGAACATCGGCATAGGCCTACACAAAAATCCATTTTTCTTTTTACATGATAAAAAACATTTCATGTACAAACATCATAATATTTACAAACATAGTAATATTAACATAATTATATAGAGAGAGGATTCGTCACGAGTATTACATATTATTAACATGCAGAGGTTGATATTGAAACCCAGTACATTCATACAATTGTATTTATGGTAAAAGTAAATGTGAAATTAATTAAAACTTTATTAAGTTTCAATATCTATAATAAGTACAGCCATTACTTCAAAGGGAGTGAGTAGCACATACCCTGTCTTTTTGGTTACAAAAAGGTATGCTCTTTGGTTACGAAACGGCATGCTTTAGTGATGCACAGCATTTAATTGCTCATTTAAATTTAATGCTTATAAAAGATACTGGGTAATATTATTTTTTTGCTAAATGATACAATATGTTTGAAATATAACATTATAATTGTGTATTTTTTTTTTTAATAATGTTAGGTGTAAATTGTAATGTATGACATTATTTAATTGGTTACGTACTGGTATGCTAGTGGTTAGGAAACGGTACGGTACGAACTGTTTTGGGTACGAAACGTCTAGAAACCAAATTAAATGGTTTCCTTGACATTGTAAATGTTTGACACATTCCCTTCATTTTCATTCACATTCATGAAATATAAACAAAATACAAATTGGTCAAATATTTCTGACATAACTTAACAAGCCGTCAAAATCCTCACAGCTACAGCTAGCAGATATGTTATATATACTGAATGACGTCATTTGGCAATCACCTGATTCGTTTGCATTCTTACACAACCTAATAATATTATCAATGAAATTTACACAACAATACTACGGCCATATATATAAAACTAGACAAAACAAATTGAAACATTTATTGTTAAATTGTACATATAAATTAAAATATAAGAATTGACCGCACATTATTTTTTAGTTCATGCAAGTATGAATCGAATAAACAATGTGCACACTTTTGTATGACCTGCACATCGTTTATTCGGTTCATACTTGCATGAACCAAAAAATATTTGCTGTTAATTCTTAAGAAAACTATTCTAAAAAGAATTTGTGTTTGTTAATAGAGTTATCAACTGTATAGCTATCTAGTTATTGAAGTCACATGATTGTCACAGCGTCTGCTGGCAAAATTCTCTTTACAGATTATGTGGTCCTTTAAGTTGTGTCAGTCTGATACTAGTGATAACATTGGTTCTCGAAGACTCCATTTTGTAATTTGCCTTAACTTATTTTAAATAATATTTATAAATTATTATAAGTGCATGTTTTGTTGAACAACATACATGTTTTGAACACTGAAAAGTTTTCTATTGGAAAGTTTTGCTGTAAGCTATACCACTAAATGTTTCGTTCACTGAAGTTACGTACCGGGTAATTAATATTTTACTGCTGATGCATGCTACAGTTTTTAACACGTGCAGTGATCTTTGCTACATAGAGGCCAATTTAGTGCTCATTTGAAGCGTAGAAATAAAAAGGTAGCTATTTGAAAAATAAATATCTGTTTATAAATATTGATATCACGACCTTGCCTAAACGTCCCTTGGACTCTGCACACTGCAGAGATATGCACCTGACCACGGATACGGTTTTGTCGTTCAGATTAGAACCAAATGCTCATGCTCACCGAAATTCTGAGAAATAATTGTTATGGAGATATATGCTTTAATGTACTTTTTATGGGTATTTGTGCCATTTTAATTAAGAAATTAACGTGAATTTGTTTTAGTTTCATGCTAGTATGAAACGCAAAACCGCTTTACACACTGTATGAATGGCTTAGTGTGTAAAGCAGTTTTGCGTTTCATACTAGCATGAAACTAAAACAAATTCACATTCAATTCTTATAATTCTAAATGCATTAATATTGCCATTATACAAAATTATATTAAAAACCTTATCAAACTCTATTCCACAATGATTTACAACTGTATCAATACACTAATAAGGGAATTTCTTTTTCTCCGTCAAATCTCCGATTCATTATAATGATTTAGGTTTTATAAATTTTAATTAAAGTTTAAATTAAAGTTTAATTAGTAAAAAGTGAATGTGAACACTGACTTGAAAGGGATAACGTGGTTTCAGTGTTACTGTATGTGTAGATTTCAAAAGAAGTTTGTGATTGTGTGATATTATTCTTGGAAAGGACAGGTCGCGTAATTATGCACGAAAGAGTATGTGTTTTCGCATGTGTAAGTTATCGATTTGGTGTTTTTGTCAAATGTGACAGAGCTACGCTCATGTCTCTCTTTTGATTTGTGGAGCATTATGATTCTCTGAGCTCTATAACTTCTTTTTTTGTGGCCTGTGATATACATTTTGTGTCTCAGTTCAAAACACTTGTCGTTTAAAGCCTGAATTGTCACCTTCACTCACAGTGCAGACAAAATTGGGATAAAAATCGAAACTATGGAATCCTCGGGGATTCCCTTGGTTACCGAAAAAGTGCAGTTTTGACATTCATGGAAGAATGAACGTTGGTTTTTTAACCAATCAAGACGCCTATTACAAAACAGTAATTATAAAATGGAATTATTATCGGATACTCTTTGTTTCACTGTGTTATAACTTTATAAATCCAAATGTGTCATCAGTTTATAGATTAACCAAACTTGGAGTCTGTTTTAACGTGTTGATACTGATTCCACATACCATGTCACCTATACACGCCTTCGGATTTAATGGAAATTATTGTTTACGGTTGCTTGGTGGTAAAATCACGGAACTGAAATTTCTTTTTCCATGATTATTATATTGTGTACAACTATTCAACAAAAATATTATATAATATGTAATTATTTTTTTTAAACCAGTGTCATGGCATGGAACCAAAAGTGTGTTTCCCATGAACTTTTAAATCCTATGGTCTGCTCTATATCAACTTCACTGAGATCTACTTCAAAAAGCACACACAGTTTCACTGGCCGCCATTTTGGATTTTAATGTAATAGTCTTTAAGAAGGGTAATAATCTAATAACATGCCATGTGCTAAGGTATGTAAACATTAAATCAGAGTTATGTATTTCAGAATTAGTTTCCACATCTCTTGTTTTTTGTCCTAGGAGATTTCTGTGAAGTCAGTATAGGTGATGTGGTGATAATGTAGTATGTGGAATCAAGCAAACTTAGTTTTTCTAAATAGTTTAAACTTTTGGGGAGGGGTATGTCTTAGTCACCCTGTCAATTTGCTTACCAAATTCTAGGTCACCCTCTTGATATTCCTGTACACACACCCGTGGGAATAATTTATCATCTTAAGTAACAATGTGGTTCAAAGTTTAAATCATTTATGCTATATAAATTATAAATATTGTCAGCTTTCATTTTCATCCTGTGATATGCCATTCTTTAATTTCCTTTAGATGTTGCTTACAAAACTACATATATGTCATATGGAAATCATTTTAAACTATGGATTTCAGTTGGTGTTGTGAAATTCTGTAGTCAGTATATCCACGAGTGCTTCTAAACTGGGCTATTAACAGGAAATTTTGACATCTGTTCATGTTAGTGCACACTGTTAAATCACACTACAAATTTTGCAGGATATTGTTTTCCTTGTTTAACTTACTATTAAAACCAAACAAAAAATCTTTTCAGCCTTTCCACTTTATTACATAGTTTACTTAGCTTACATACATGTTACATTTTATCCATGTTACACTTGTTTTAAACTAATAACATATAATCATGGACACAATTTGGTTTACTTTTAAATACATTTTTTTGGTGATATGTCACTGCATTGCTTCTGAAAGTTAATATTTTATTACTGAATAAATGACTGTGTGTGTGAGATGGCATATTCTTGCCCCAAAACATTAATAAAATAGAAGTGTTTTTTAAATTCCATGTTGTCATTCAGAGATCTTTAAGTAAATGATAATTATTGTTTTTACTTGCAGATTTTCCACCTCCAGACAAACACTAACATGGGTACCAGATTCATTTTTCACAAGGTAATTGATGTGTTTTGCTAAGCAATAGTAGGTAACTACATGTATATTTGTCATCATTTTTCAGTAGCATACACTGTTTGGAGAAGAATTTGTTATTTTAGAAAATACAAATTTTCAATGTCACTTTTAGGAAGGGGATGGGGTAAAATAAAATTATTATTCATCATTTGTATGATTATGAAAATGTTTATTTTTAGCTTCTGTTTTAAAAGATATAGCTGCAGCAACATTTAATGATAACATATTTATTTCATCAATATCTCTGTAAGAGGGTATCTAGAATAACATGTTGGATGCTACAGTTGAATATGGCAACTCCTTGTTATTAAATATATTAAATAACAAAAGAAACGCAAGCATGCTATAATGTGTGTTATTTTAACAGTGATATGGAATAAAACAACACTGAAATGTAGCAATTTTGAGATTTCAAACTCACAAACATTTACTGTTAAGAAAAAGAGAGTGTCTGTTTTTATCCTATAACTTACCCATGTGATAATTTAGCATATTATGCAGTGTAAAAATGATATACAAATTTATAGGTATTTGCAAATTTGCAAAGTCTCTAAGTAATAATGCATTGCTGTCAATGGGTCATTTGTTTACAAGCCAACAAGACTTGTGTATTTTGAACAACATAATGTTTTCATAAGATGTAGTTAACATGTACAACTTTAAACTAATTTATGCTAATCAAGAATATGTCATATTACTGAGGTAACTTTAATACTGTAATTTACTAAATATCAAATGAAAATTTTATTTTAAAAGTGTTATATTTGTATTTTTTAATATGTAAAATATCCACCTCACCTATTGACATAATATAGTATATAATTGACACTGTATGAATTATGTAATATACTGTATTTGTATTTACTTACATTTCTTTTGTCTGTCAGTATACATGTGTAATTTGATGGCTATATATCTGTTTGTAGCATGCTAAGTGGAAGGATCTCTACTCTAAAGGATGAAACCGGTGCAGTAAGTATAGTTCTAATTTGTACAATTATGTGATATACTTATTGCTTTTATATAGCACTCTATCTTGTTCATTATTACATTAAACCAGTGTCACTTTTAACAGTTTGCATGATATTAAACCAGAAATAATTTTATTTCAAAGCCATCATTCCTAAATTTACTTTCATTACTTTAGGTGGTGGTGTACATTGATTTAATATTGAGTTCAAACAAGAAAAGAAATATTACATGTATATTAATTACATTGAATGTTCACCAAAATTTTATCAAATTATTTGTCCATATGTCATGCAGGATCAGAGGCGTGTGCAGGAAATTTGGCAGGGGGGTTGAGGTGTCTGGTGAAACCTGACACCGCGAGCGCTGCAGATGCGAAGCCTGTGGGGGGGGGGTATGGGGGGCCATCCCCCCGAAAATGTTAAAACAATTGACACCTTTAATGTAAAAAATCTGAATATGAAATTTGTTTTCGTCTTGAGTAGGGGGTTTTCGACCCCCAAAACTCCCCCTGCACACGCGCCTGAGAATTTAGGCTTGACACCATAACATATTAGCAATTTGACAAATTTGCTGTAGCTTCTTGGCAAATCAGTAATGAAATATTTACACCATATTCACATTTAGTGATTTAGCAAGTGATAGCTGATCTTAAACTGTGGTCGTGAATGGATGAATTAGGCATTAACCGTGCATGTAAGATCTTTACAAAACCTTACTAGACTGTCAAGATCACTGATCTTGTGTCACAGATAAGATCAGTTTAATTATTCACATGCGGTACAACACACCCAGAATTTGCTATATAATTAACAACATTTATGTTGATTTGAGAAAAATTAGATATTGTGACTACGTCATATTGGTGTTTTTGTTTAACATAATGAGGTTAAGTTGGTTGAGTTAATGTATATCAGCTTTCACTACAAGAAGTAAAATTTGATGTTTCAGATATTTATTGACAGAGATCCAAAACTGTTTCAGCATGTACTGAATTTTCTACGAACAAAGGATATCACTTTGAGGTGAGTGGAGTGCCACTAAGGTCAACGTCAGTCACTTTTCATACCCTGCATATACAATAAATATTACATATCTTACTATAATTTCACTTCAAATTCATATCTTGTAAATACAGTAAAACCTGTCTTAACCGGACCCTGAAGAAACCGGAATCCTCTCAAAACTGGCCTGGTTTCATGATTCTGAATTGTCTAAACTGTAAAAAGTTGCCCTCTAAACACCGGATTTTGTCTAAATTGGATAAATATGAAGTCCCCTGCATGATCTCGTTTAAAAAGGTTTCATTGTAGTTTTCTTCAAACACAGTCAAGGGTGTTGGTAATTTTCAAACAAAATATTTTCAATAGCAGTTTTACTTTGGGTTTTTTAGCATTCTAAAAATGAAAATATGTACCAGGAAATGGAAAAGTGATGCACCAAGTGTATTGTTATTGTAAGGAGATGTAAGGTGTAAGGTGACGTCATTGGAATACTGACATCATTCAAATTCAGAATTAGTGGTATCATTACAATGCTTCTCCACATTAAAATAGTTCTGAGAGCAGATAACACAGTTTACAAAATATTAAGTTTACGTTTTAAAAGATGAAAGAAATAAAAAATACCATTCATCAAATATATCATATAAACAAATTACTGTTAGATATATTTATTGCGCATGAAGCCAGTGCGTGACTGTTGTTGACTTTAGTGAAGATTTCCAGTTAAAAACAGTATGTTTGAAGAGAAAGTTCAGTTTGAACTGTCTTAATTCATTTCTAATTCAGCAAAATGTCTTAACACTAACAAGTAGTATGTACATTTAATTCTTTTAACATAAATGAATGTACCAAAAAATTGTCTCTCAATCTTTTACACCGGTGTAACAGCTCAAACTATACCCAGGGTAAAGTGGGCTAGTCTGTTTTATACCTTTAACTATAACCCTAACCCTCATTTTTTATTACTAACCTGTATATAAAATAAATAATAATAAACGCTTTTAAAGAAAAAGCAACTATTGCTTTCATAAAAATAAAACTATTACAGATTGGACATTTTAGAAGATATTTCCTAATTCTCTATCCCAAAGTATATATAAATTATGATGGAAAACAAAATCTCTGGACATTGAAATACAGACTTATTTATGAAAAAAACAAGGGGGTATAATCTGGACTAGAGATGTATATTCTGGGCTAGTTCAGTTTATCCCCTGTGTATATTTGGTGGGGGTATATTTTGGGCTGTTAACCAGGCCACATCAGTCCATGAGATGAATTCTAGAACAGTGTTTAAGTGTAAAAACAATCTCGCCAATATGTGTGAAAATTTATCTATTAAGAGCAGTGGGACAAAAGACAGAAATGTTTGTTTATTCTTAAGTTTATTTAAAAGTACATTGATTTAAAAGTACATTGCTTTGCTTTGTTATCGAAGACCTAGATATAAAACATGTATTTTGAAACTTTATTTTCAGAAATGTGAATCTGTCTGCACTTCGACATGAAGCAGAATTTTATGGCATCACACCTTTAGGTAGGTAATTGGGACCCTTTGTGTGAAGTGTCAGGCCTCCATATTTCATGGAAATAATTACTTCTGGTAAAATGTCGGCAAAATCATGAAACAAAAACTCTGTTACCGATTAACATGTATCACAGTTCACCATGAACATGATCATGACATTTTTTTATCATGTGTAATATGGTAAATCAATATTTTTAATGCACAATCATGTGTTAATATTTTTGTTTTATTTTTACTATTGTGTTGCTTACACAGGGATGCGATCTTGTAGCTTTTTAAAAATCTGATTTCAACTGTTTTGGCATAAAATAATTTGACCAAAGTAGACTAGATTTGATCTGAAATGCAAATAAATATTTAATCATAGTGTAGATTTGTCAGCTTTTTAAAGATAAATTCAGGTTTTATTTTTCAATTGGTCTCACATCCCTGTTACAGTGCGGCGTCTGATGCTGTGTGAAGACCTGGACTGTGCGTCGTGTGGAGATGTTCTCTTTCATGGATACCTTCAACCTCCGTGTGAGTAGATACACCGTCTATGCAGTCATCTAGCAGTGTATTAAAATCTCCTTACATTATCAACCCCTGCAATTGGCCACGGCAATCGGCAATGCCATGGAGGTTGCCTTTGAGGTTTTAGTTCTCCACAGCAGTTTTTTGCCTTGTGCCATTAAACTATTTCTCATTCCAGCTAATGTACCACAATAAATAAATCAAAGGTCATGGTATGTACTATCCTGCCTATGGGATGGTGCATATAAATGATTCCTTGCTTCTAATGAAAAAATGTAGCAGGTTTCCTGTCAATGACTGTGTAAAAAATGACCAATAGCCGATGATTAATAATCAATGTTCTCTAGTGCTGTCATTAAACAGGATTATTCAGGGTGGGTTTTTTCAATGGTATGTTGTTTTGCCGTAGACATTTTCTTAATTGCAGGGGTTGCATTACCAGTATACGAACATAAACGTAATTACCTGATAAAAAATATTGATGATCAGATCCCATGGACCCCCCCATGTAAGTCCTCACCTGAAATATGTTATTGATTTCAAGTATTTATATATTTGTTTGATGATACACTAGTAAAGCGACATTCTTATTATGCGATTTGTTGCACCGACTTGTCACATGCGATTTGTCGGCCCTACAAAAATCGGAACATATAAAGCTAAAGTTGTCGCACGGGCAGCATAGCCCAGTGGTACAGTGCCCGCCTGATGCGCGGTTGGTCTAGGATCGATCCCCGTCAGCTAACCACTGAAGTTTTTCTCGACATAACCATATGTCCGACGCCGATATAACCGTAATTATAATGTGTTGAGTGCGTCATTAAACAAACAAAAAAAACCCACTAAAGTTGTCGCAATACGATTTGATTTCATGTAACAAGCCGGTATGAGTATTTATCTGGATGAACATAATAGTGTCACAGCTTTGTTGGAATATCACTTGGATATTGAATTCCAAGACCTGAAATACATTTAATCAAAGAATTGGAATCTTTTTAGCAGATGCTCTAGTACATCAATAACCACTCGTTGAAAATTAAATCATTAAAATATATTGTGACAAAAATTAAAATGGGAAATGGGATTAAAATCTTGTTATGTTAACTCCTGCGTATGCAACTGTTGATGAAACTTCACAAAATACCTGTAGTTCATTGGATGTTCAAAGAATAATCAATCTTGTGTTGTAATTGTAGTACCTCCAGTGGCAGAATCTCTTTCCAAACACCAGTCAACATCTGTGAATAGTTTGGACAACAGTGAACAGGCTCGACAGAACCTGCCGTCAAGACCTCCAGAATCAAGGTAAAAAAAAAATCTGCTTAATTCACTTAAATTCCAAACATAAAAGGATTTCCTCATCAGTTATTTATGGCTACAAATAAGAATTTGCTGCTTTAATAGGTTTATGAAATTGTTAGTGTAACGCTGTTGTTTTGTTTTGTGTCTAGGAACAGCTCAGTGGATTCAAGGATGTCTCATTCCAGACAGGGTTCCCTCGATATCCGATGTCACGCCCATTCGAGAAATTCTTCTACTGATCTGCGACATTTCCGTAACTCGTTTGATTTCAACAGAATTATGTGTGCCAAGACTGACTCGGTGTCCAATTCAAGCACAGGTAAAATGACAGAATTATTATTATTATTTTTTTGTATGAAAAGATAGGTTTTCTGTTCCATAATAAGTTAAATAACACAAACTTTTGAAGACATATGATCTTCGATCAGTCTTGTCAACTAGCCATCTTACATGTGTAAAGACCTAGTCAGTTAAGGGGAGCAATCACTCACTCTTCCCTAAGACTGCTTTAAGGAAAGTAATTTTTAGCTCCCTTTATCCCAGGGCTTCTAGATTATGGTAGCCCTACTCCCATGACTAGCGATATTCAGTGTCGAGCTAGTAAATAACTACTATTGCCATGCCCGACGGCTAGTGAAAAAAAGAGGTCTAATGTTGCAATTAAGTCTATTTTGTAACTATGAATATCCTGACCCAGTCCAACTCACAATGTTAGTGTTTTTAAGCTCTATCTCCCTCTTTAGGTGACATATGTCTGATTATTACTATTATTTAGTAAAATTGTATTAACTTAATATAAAGTAGGGCTAGTACCTTTTTTATCCTGGGTAGTAATTGTTTTAAACCACTGATCCCATGGCGTGTAGATTTTTTTATAAATTCTAGAAGCCCTGCTTTATGCTCTGAATTTATATTGTATCAATATGGACCGACCTCAGTGGTGTCGTGGTTCAGCCATTGGATATAAGGCTGGTAGTTACAGGGTTTGAAGCCCTGATACCAACTCCCACTCAGAGAGAGTTTTGACTCGATGGATAGGTGTAAGACCACTACACCCTCTTCACTCTGTGACGAACCAGTAACAATTAACTCACCGTTCTAGATAGACATAACTGAGCTGTTTGCCCAGCATAGCATGCTTGAACCTTAATTGGATATAAGCTCGAAAATAAGTTGATATGAAAATGAAATGTATCAATATGGTATTATTATAAATGGTTCCCTATAATCTAATTTAGGGGAGCAATTAATCACTCCACTCAGTTTTTCTCATATCAAGTTCTTTGTGTATTTGTTCCTTTCTGATTAAAATTCTAACAGTAGCGTAGAGCAAGCATTTTTTTAAATTTCATAATGTTTTTTGTTCAAACAGATGCAAATGAACCTCAATTAAATGGAGACAAATAAATAATACTCATTTGATGTTAAGAATTTTTGCGCGACCAGTTGTAAACATATCACGTGACCAGGTATTGCAAAGGCAAATGTTTGATTTTTTTGCCGAAATGTGACCCCACCTCGCTAAAGTCAGAATTGTTTGTTTCAATGTATTTCTTAAATACTATCGTTTCCTATATATTTTTCCTTCCCTGTAGTCCAAATTTCATTAGTTTCTGCATATTTCTTGATGTTTAATCGCCGTAATAAAATCAAACCTGAAAGGTTTAAAATATTTATTTTTGATCCAAAGTATAATTGGCTATAATTTAAAGTTGGGACCCATCCCAAAAGACAATATGATGTCTCGCTTGTGTTATTTAATTTTATGCATAGATGTGTTTTGTAGACGTGTTCATTTGGAGAATATAACTTTTTGAAAAGATCCCTATAAATTTAACTCAATTAAATATATATATATAGGGTGTTACGTTCAACTTAATGCGCAAGAGTTGCGTCCCTTTGTATAGCAGTACGACATCATGTTTTATTATTATTAAGCGGGCAGCATAGCCCAGTGGTACAGTGTCCGCCTGATGCGCGGTCGGTCTAGGATCGATCCCCGTCAGCTAACCACTGGGGTTTTTCTCGACATAAGCATATGTCCGACGCCGATATAACCATACTTATAATGTGTTGAGTGCGTCGTTAAAAAAAATAAAAAATAAAAAATAAAAAAAATCATGTTTTATTAATTACCATAAATGAACACGCCTGTTTCAAATAAAGTTATTATTACTAAATTATTATTAAACCTACCTGTAACCGGCGATCTCGCCTGATTTATGGTAGAAAATAGATTGTCAACATTTGTAAATGCTAATTTCTTAGTTTATCAAATGTGTAAAAATACTAAAGTATCAGGATCACCAATGTTAGTTATTCTACTTTATTAAAATTATTGGTTCCCCGTTGTGGTACATACAGTACACGTACAAAAAGCCGTAACTCGGGTGCACTCAAAAGGGGTCAATATTTTATTGAAAACAAGAAACACGATTAGAGTTGCGGCCCTTTGCTTGCTCGTCGCTACTAACAGTGTGAATACACAGTTCAATGTGAAATTGGTTTAATATAAATTACTTTGATTTTAAATTGTCCTAGCAAATGATATATGGACAGGACTTTACATGGTGTGAAATTATGTTTCTCTGATTTCAGTTGTGTATGTGGACCCTCTGAGAGTGACCATGGTTCGGGGCCACCACAACTGGATCTGTGTGGCGTACCCACACTTCGTCTGTTGTTTCAGGTTAGTAGACCAATTTACTCAGCTTCACTGTGGGTATTCCAATAAAACTTGCTGTGTAAATTAAATGTTTATTAGGCTGATTATTTCCAGTCGCAACAGCCTTATCAGAAATGAATTTTTTTGTATATTGTTTTTATGACTGCAGCACAAGCTTATTTTGCACAAGAATATTTGCCATGAGACTGCATAGCTCCAGTGAAAAAAAAAGAAGAGAATTCCTCTTTTAAATTGTATGTGTAATACAAGATAAATTTATCACAGTTTGAAAATGTCTTTATCTCCATAGTAAGATTGAATAGATTTGATGTAATGGGTGTTTTACAGTGTGATAAATGTGTTGTAAGTGGTTGTTTGATATTGTGAACAATAATTTTGCAATTATACATGCTATAGCAGGGGACAATATTTCAAAATCTTACATACCGGTAACCAGAAATCAGTTCATGTGAGTTTTACTTGGGTATCTTATTGTTCGGTTACATTAATATAGTTCTCGTAACCGATGAGTTAGGCCTACCTAACTTTGGTTCTCTGTTACATTGGTGGTTCAAATGTATTTAAAAACCATAAACTGATTTTCAGTGTCATTACTGATATAAGGTACTTTTAATTTTAGAATGTAGTTGTTCACCATGTAACCGATTGGCGGTTCTCGTGAAATATTGTGCCCTGTATAGACCTGATAATCTATAGGTTACGACACATTTATCAAGTTTATAATTCCCGTTATTTTTACTATTAAATCATTTGGAAACAAATCCAGGTAAATTGTGAATGAAATACTGTTTGCTGCTTAAGAATTTTTCAACAGAATGTTGCACCATTCTCAACTTTATTGACAGGTACTAACCTCCTAGTAATCGGAACGACCATTTTCGACTTATTTGGATGTCTGCTATATTTATTATTGTTGGTCCCTTACTGGTCCAACTGTAGGAGACCATAGGTTTCATCTCCACCCTTCTGTCTGTCTGTCCATTGGCCCCATATATAGTTTTTTTGAAACAAATTTGGAATGCCTCAAGATGTTGAGCTAAAAAAAAACATTGTGTAGCTTTTCCATGGACTGTTACAGATCAAGTTGTACTTTTAGGGCAATTTATCAATTTTTCACAAAGTTATGACTCTTTAACTTAGGAGATTCGGAAACTTGTTGGGCTCTGTAGGGGACATGTATTCTTTTAGCATTACTCTCAGAATGCCTGTTTCCAATTGTCTTACAGTATGAAGGACTACATGGGCTGGCAGTTATTTGGATGAGCCTGCACATGGAATATCTACCCTAGCTGTTATTGTTTCTGTTTGTCTTACAGAATGAAGGACTCGATGGGCTGGCAGTTATTTGGATGAGCCTGCACATGGAATATCTACCCTAGCTGTTATTGTTTCTGTTTGTCTTACAGAATGAAGGACTACATGGGCTGGCAGTTATTTGGATGAGCATGCACATGGAATATCTACCCTAGCTGTTATTGTTTCTGTTTGTCTTACAGAATGAAGGACTCG
>JAECMU010033130.1:0-13587 GCA_016106625.1 Dracogyra subfuscus | reverse complement strand
CACATTATTTACACGTAAAATTGTATTAATGAAAAACACATTTGTGGACATAATTGTAACTGGTGCGAACATAATGTTCTATTTTGAAAAGTCTGAGAATAATCTTCGTGTTTATAATGTCGTGATTAAATTGTCTATATGTGTTACTTTGAAAAAGATATTTTACAAACATTATCTTATTAAAATGTGATGCGCCTTTTCTAGTCTCTGTTGTCGGATTATTTTTAAAAGAGTATAATGCTATTAAAATTCGCTTCATCCTGTTTATAAAACCTATTAATTACTTGTTCAGCTTGTTTTTTAATAATAACACTACGTTATGCGATGTGCTATTTGGATATTAGTGAGTCCTTTGAAACCCTTTGATCTACTAAAAAAATTTTAAAAATATATTGAAAATAAAATAAGTAAATAAAAAGGCAGATAATATACCAATGCTGTTTTTTGTTTAGTTCATGCACATTAAAGTTAAATTTTGTTTTTTTATTGACATCACTAGAGCACATTGATTTATTAATGATCGGCAAACAATTGGTAAATTTGACATATAGTCTTACAAAGGACACCCACTATTTTCTAGCAGTAGCAATGAATCTTTTATATGCGCCACCCCACAGACAGCATAGCATATACCATAACCTTTGATATGTCAGTTGTGGTGCACTAGCTGAAACGAGAAATACCCAAAACACCCACCAACATGGATCGATCATTGTCCGACAGCGCACCAGGTGAGTGATTTACCATTGGAATACGTTTAACCCCTCATGTATATTACTACAAAAGATAACAAATAGCTATGTAGCATGTCATTACATGCTGCAGAGACGAGGACTGGAATGTGGAGGTGGAAGTAAAAGTATAGGGAAAATGGAACTCTTATAGTGGGACGAAATAAAACGAGAGGGTGGGGGAAGCGTGCAGTTAAGAATACAATAACAAACAAAGAATGGAAGATAAAGAACACACACACACACACACACACACACACACACACACACACACACACACACACACACACACACACACACACACACATTCATTATTGTTTTATGATAGACATATAAATAAATACGATGCATCACCGACCAAAAATAGAGCTGAAACTCTTGCACATTTTTATTCATCGTTTTAGATCAAGCGAAGACCTTGCCAGCTGTGGTGGCAGTACTCGTGATGCACAGACTACGCCTATCGGTCACGAACACCTTCCATCATCACTGTTTTGACAGTGATTCATGGGTGCATGTCATCTCAGCTGTACGTATTCCAATGGACCCTGTCCTGTGCTAGGTTTTGAAATACTAAAGTAGTCTGGGAGTGGCAGCCCGCTTTGTGGTGACGCAATAGACATGAACTATCCCATAAAAGATCTCCTAGGAAGTGGCTGATAGATTCGTGGAATCATCCACTAGCCAGAGATACATGAACTCAACCATTAAACAGAGAGTCATGGCATCAACCATTAAACAGAGATTCATGGAATCAACCATTAAACAGAGATTCATGGCATCAACCATTAAACAGAGATTCATGGCATCAACCATTAAACAAAGACTCATGAAATCAAACATTAAACAGATTCATGGAATCAACCATTAAACAGAGATTCATGGCATCAAACGTTAGACAGAGATTCGTGGAATCAACCATTAAACAGAGATTCGTGGAATCAACCATTAAAAAGAGATTCATGGCATCAACCATTAAACAGAGATTCATGGAATCAACCATTAAACAGAGATTCATGGCATCAACCATTAAACAGAGATTCGTGGAATCAACCATTAAACAGAGATTTGTGGAATCAACCATTAGACAGAGATTCATGGAATCAACCATTAAACAGATTCATGGCATCAACCATTAAACAGAGATTCATGGCATCAACCATTAAACAGAGATTCATGAAATCAACCATTAAACAGAGATTCATGGAATCAACCATTAAACAGAGATTCATGGCATCAACCACTAGACAGAGATTCATGACATCAACCATTAAACAGAGATTCATGGAATCAGCCATTAAACACAGATTCATGGAATCAACCTTTAAACAGAGATTCATGACATCAACTATTAAACACAGATTCATGGCATCAACCTTTAAACACAGATTCATGGCATCAACCATTAAACAGCGATTCATGGAATCAACCATTAGACAGTGATTCATGGAATCAACCATTAGACAGAGATTTATGGAACCAACCATTAAACAGAGATTCATGGAATCGACCACTGTTTTACAAAATGCCCATTCATCTCTGTATTATTCAGAGACACGGCCCCGATCATGTATTACGATATAAAAAAAATAATAATATCTTGCATTAATTGTCCATAATCATAAGTGTACGAGGCAGGTGGGGTACGGGAAAGGAACCTCCAATTCGGATATATAAGGATATTCGGGCAAACCTGAGACCTTTTTATCATGTATTTCTATTTCTTAAAATGAGATATAATTCATGTAATAATTTGTAGTGATTCGTTTGCAACCATATCCAGCTGTTTTGAAGTAATGCTGATATGTATATATGCCATCCAGATTTGGGTATTTGTGTTTAATTCGGCCAAAAGCCTTATGGAAATGGTAGCCCGTAATCCTATGCCTATCAAGTGTCACATTAGTATTTCAACCATTGTACTGTATCGATAATGCTTCTAATGCCACTGATAGTCCAGGCTATTTTTAAAAAATGTATATATTTAAAAACAAATTAAATAAAGAAGAGAGAAAAAATAGGTTGTATACGTTCACTCCGACACGAACATAATTGTCATTAATTTAATATTACCCATTCAGCTGTCAAGCTACATCGATCGTTTCACAACCTCCTGAGATACTTTATCACGTTGTTTTATAAGATCTGACAAATTATCAGTGACATCCATTGGCGTTTGTCGTTGTTTTTTGATTTTGTTGTTTTTTTTATTATAAAGAACCAAACACTTCCTTACAAACACATGCGAATACCACCGAAAATTGTTCATGTGTGTGTGTGTGGGGGGGGGGGGGACAACAATTATAATAAAATAAGAAGAATAGAAAAACAGAATAAAAAAAAACATTACTGACTGTACACAGTCCTTAGTTTCTACCAATTAATTGAGCTAGATCTCTTTTAAAGAAATGCGTTACAAACCTGTACGTATTAACACTAACACATTTTAAAACAAATGTTTATAATGTTTGCATTATCCAGTTACCTTGCTTTATAGTGCTTAAGACGAATTACGACAGACAAAGAAATGCTTTATTTAACGACGCACTCAGCACATTTTATTTATTGTTATATGGCGTCAGACATATGGTTAAAGGGACACTCCTGACTTGCTGTATTGTAAGATGTTTCCAACGAATAAAATATTTCTACGATTAAACTTGCATATTAAATACTGTTTCTTGTTTAGAATATCAGTGTCTGCATATTCAATGTGTTTCTGGTCGTCTTAATATTTTTAACTAGCCCAAACTAGATTTTGTCTTCAAATATACGAAACAAATGTACGAAAACATATATATTTTAGGAAATAAAATTTAATTTAAATTAGTACAAATATTAGAACGACCAAACACACGTTTAATATACAAACACTAATATTGTATGCAGAATAATATAATTATATAAATGTAATTACATTTGTTAAAAAGTCTCTGTTAGTCGACAACATCTTAAAAACTGCAGCAAACTCAGGAATGTCCCTTTAGGGACCACGCAGATTTTGAGAGGAAACCCGTTACTTCTTGGGCTACTCTGTCCGATTCCCACAGGCATAATAGCACAAGCCATGGCCTCTGTTGAACCAGTTATGGCTCACTGGTCGGTGAAAAATCCCATGCCGTGACTGGGATCCGAACCCAGTACTTACCAGCCTGTTGCTTGATGGCTTAACCACTACGCTACCGAGGCCTGCCAGCTGTCGGAGGTAAAACATTTGTTATTTTTTACATATATTCTTAGAGAGGAAACCTGCTACATTTTCCCACTAGTAGAATGGGAACTTTTCTATGCACCATCTCACATACATGATAACACACACTACGGCCTTTGATATACCAGTCGTTGTGCACTGGCTGGAACGAGAAATAGCCCAATGGGCGCCCTAACGGGGAATCGATCCCAAACCGAATGCGCATGAAGTGATCACTTTACTACTGGCTATGTCCAGCCCTCTCTGCGACCAATTTCACTTATACCACAAAATTAACTGATTATAATCCATATTTTCTAGACCAGGGGCCCGTTTTACGAAGCGATCGTAGCGCTACTATCACCTTAAGTACATAGCAACCCTATGTACTTAAGGTGATCTTAGAGCTAAGGTTGGTTCGTAAAACGGGCCCCAGTATTTTATAAATCTTGTCTTAGCAATTATGTAAAGTGAATGTCTCTTGTGTAACGCAACTAAGCCGAATATCAAGAACATGTTTCAAAACGTCATATCGCATTATATCTTCATAATTCATGGTACTCGATAGTCTGCAGTATATGCAAGAACTGTTCCAGAAAGCAGAACCGATCGATGGACGTAAAGCACAGCAACTGCCTGGAATTGTTTAATGATGTTTTAAAGGTACACATCAAAGTAATTAATGCATTTAAATCAAGGCCTAGAATGTTTGTTAAAGTTTGTTTTGTTCAACGACACCACTAGAACACACTGATTTATTCATCATCGGCTATTGTATGTCATACATTAGGTAACTGCGACTCATAGTCAACAGAGGAAACCCGCTACATTTGTCTATTAGCAGGCCCTTGCATCATTACTTTACATTACTGTTATAGGATACACACTATATAAGAATACAAATAATATACTATGAAAAAGGAGAGTGGAAATAATAGAAGGAAGTAAAATAAACAAATAAAATGCAAAAATTAATTATAATAAAACAATAAATTAAACAAAATAAAATATAATGAAGATTTAGAATCGATCCCCATCGGTGGGTCCAATGGACACCACGACTGGTAATCAGATACCATGGTATGTGCTATCCTGTCTGGTTTATATGAAAGATCCCTCGATACTAATGGGAAACAGTAGCGGGTTTCCTCTCTAAGACTATGTCAGAATTACCAAATGTTAGACACCAAATCGCCGATGATTAACACATCAATGTGCTCTAGTGGTGTCGTTAAACAAAACAATTTTCTTTTTATAATCGCAGATTTAACAACAATGAGGTCATTTATCCAATGATAAAAACCAAAACCAAAACGCTCCCCACAAATCTGAATGTTTTCCTAAATGTTTATTCGATAGTGAATTTAGGTAGAGAATAAAACCAACTTAAGTTAAGCTCTCCGTCAGATCTATTAACAATTCCAACCACTGGCTGTGTCCGCGGGTTGTTCGCCGGCTGGTAAGGTCAGGCGGTGTGCTCAACTAAGCATCTTGATGAGTTTTGTGCTAAAAAAAAATGAACGCTTCGGAAATTAGCCACGAGCCTTGTTCAGTGTTTGTGCTAAACCCACGTGCCAAGTTTGATAAGAGAACATTCATTATTGGGCCACATGGAACGGCTCACGACAACTTGATCAAATTAGGTCCAAGTTCCTTATTTTGAGGTTTTACGGAAGCCACTTTTAGGATTAGCGGGCTTAAAGTGCTTCAATACACAATACGTTATGAACATGTTCAAATATAAGAATCCAACTTTTTGTTATGTTCGATTTGCTGAGTATGTGGTGTATTGACATTAAACGTAAGCTATTTATTCACTTCAAGTATGTATGTACTTATATTTCTGGGAGCGGGACATAGCCTAGTGGTAAAGCATTCGCTTGATGCACGGTCGGTCTGTGATCGATCCTTGTCGGTGGCCCATTGAGCGATGTCTCGCTCCAGCCAGTGCACCACAACTGTATATCAAAGTATGTGTTATCCTGTCTGTGGAATGGTACATATAAAATATCCCTTGCTGCTAATCGATAAAAGTAGCCTATGAAGTGGCGACAGTGGCTTTCATCTCTCAACATATGTGTGATCCTTAACCATATGACCGGTGCCATATAACCGTAAACATAATGTGTTGAGTGCGTCTGTAAATAAAATATTTCCATTCCCATACTTTGTAATAACAATACATATTCCAGGCGCATAACTTTAAAATGGTTGTCATTGTATCCTGATTGGAGGTCCTGTTAAAGTCAGGTTAAAGTTTGATAATGCCCATATTTCCATTCCTGTTTTATGATGAATAATCTGAGTTAATGTCTGGTTCAAGTTTGGTTGAAAATTATCATATTGCCTTTAACTCGTGAATTGTTTAATAAGTGACTTTAATATTTAACATGGCCTTTCGTCAAGTAATAATTTACCCCCAATCTCATGCAGTAGAATATAATAGAATGGAATGGAATGGAATGGAACGGAACGGAATGGAACAGAACGGAAAGGAACAGAACAGAACAGAACAGAACAGCACAACACAGCACAGTATAGAATAGAATAGAATAGAATAAAATAGAATAGATGTTTAACGATACCCAAACGCAAACATTACATCGGCTATTGGGTGTCAAACTAGGGTAAATGCAAAAATAATGTAATGATAAATATCAGTATTAAAATTCAAGAGTTAAATAAAAACATACCGTAATGTAAAAAACAATGATCAAAGATAGGCTAAATTAAAATTTTGAATAAAAGTCACGTAAATATTGTAATAAAATGTCTTTGACAAAATATAACTCCCAGCATTATGGATATGACCCTAAGGCAAATTCAGTGTTTGTTTAAATCGTGTGTTTTTTTTTTTGTTGCATCGGACTCGAATGTAAGAGCAAAGTAACGTTGAACTTTGCTTGCTTATAACGTTGAAACCATTTCCTGAATAGCTTTAATATTATATACACATTTTCATCCAGATATATTCTTTAAACTGGACACCTCTGTGTTCATAAATATAATACCGGGACAGAAGAAGATAGAAATTTGTTTAAAAAGAAACTTAATTCCTTGAACAACGTTTTAAGCTACTGAGGAAGATATTGCAGTTATTTCATAATTACAATATTACAATCTAAATGAAATGGGCTGATGGACTATATTACAAAATATCAAACTAATGTTCTCTATGCACTTTAAAAATACCATTATTTTGCATTTATGTCGATTGATTTATATTTATTATCATTCTGTCTGTGAATGCATTTTATATGGAATTCATTGCAAATATTTCAGCCAATGGATTTACAACCAGTAAAGTGGTAAAAAATACTCTTAGTGAATAAGACATTTTTTATTTTTTACGTACATAAGTATATAAATGAAACAAAACGTTTCCCTTAATTAGTAAATCAAGTATGGATCTTTAAACTTATTACTATTTATTTATTTATTTTATTGCTATTATTATTATTTGTATAGCCATTACGTAATGATTGCGATTACTTGTTTGTGTTTTGTGTTTTCCTTTATCAAACCTACTGCCTAATTGTAGAACACGTAGAAAACTTGATTGCGTCTCTTTTTTCTTTATTCTTTTTTTTTCTTTCTTTTCAATAATATTTATTTAAATTCATATTTAAATTGCAAAAATATATTACTGTTGTAATATGTATGTGTTTTGGAGAAGGTCTAGTAAGTTATGAAATTTGTGTCTAATCCATTTGTTCTTTATAAAGCAATAAAATCTATTTCAACTTATATTTCAGTGTTGAACATATGATGCAAGCCAACACGACTTTGTTATTGTAGTGGTGTAGATGTCTTACGTGCTCACATTGGATTTCAGTTTTTAGTTAGACCCAGTGCTCCAGTGCATGGAATACTTGTACGAATCTTAAACCTCGAGGGTTTAAATCGCACGGAAGGATAATTATTTTATGCTGCTGGCACGACAGTGATTAATGGCGTCAGCTATTTGACGTACGAGGATAGGGACTTACCTTAGAGATCAATTCATTGACTTCCACGCCCGGCCCCATTACAGACAACATGCTTGGCACACAAAAAATAATGTGAGAGTAAAACCAAGTATTTTGGGGTTTTTTATCTACAGATCGCAAATGCACGGTGGACACGTTTACCATTAGCATAAACTGTGAACAATTTGGCTAAATATCGATAAATAAAATAATTTTTAAACAAATATTTGTATAACAATGCGTAACAAAATGGTACCGTTTGGCCATGAATTTGTTTGACGGCAAAAACGACACACTCAAAGGCGCGTGTCCTGGGGAAGGGAGGGAGTCGGGGATCGAAACTCCTCCCTGCTCAAGTAAATGTTATCTTTTTCCCCCCAATATATTTTCCGTGAAAACATGACTCGCATCCACCATAAACTTTGCTTGTAACAGTGTAAACCCAAATGCTATAATTCCTACACACGCGACTGACAAGACAATAGCATATTATTTGTCACGTGCCACTATATCCCTTCGTATATCGTGGTGGATTTGCTGTTGTCAATTATTATCTTAATATTACGTCAGACGTATGGCAGAAAGAAGAATCTGAACTTTATTACCAGTTTTATTTGGTATCATTTGGCAAGATTATGGAACATTAAATTTAATTCATAGGCGTAAAGCAGCTAATCGGCGAGCAACACTGACAGAACATTACGTATAAGCTATTTTTTATAATGCCTGGTCTAATAAAACAAAAGATCTTCGACGCCCAGCAGATGAGCTTAACGTTACTAAACAGAAGACTAAGCAGCAGAAGTGTCGTGTTTATTACTTCAATTGAACAGTGCGTCAAGTGCTTTCTGGTAATCACCACTTTAGATACAATTTTGTTATCAGCCAGTTTAAATAACCAGCCCTAGCGTCTAGACGATATTTCCGCCGATTCTTTCCAAGCGTCCGTTTCGAAAGATCGTGTGGTGCATAAAGGCACCATAGTATTTCGTCATGCTTATCTACAAAAGGAATTGTTGTAAAACAAGAACGTATTTAACGAGCGACTTAGGGTAGTTCCTATCTCACCAGACATCTTTAATTTCATCGCCGTCTGATTGCCAAGACCATTAGCGCCACTTGTTGCATCAAATCGGCCTTTGAATCGGTCGCTTTTGGATGACTCTTTGATCTTTCTTGTTCAGCGTGGGCCATAGTGAGGTGGAAGCGACAACACGTTTAGATTTCTGTCCAACATCTACGTTGAATCTACCAGAATGCGATTCATTCGCATGTGATGGATGTGGCACCGTAATAAGTTATTCTCATTTAAAGACATCAAATTCATTATTTCAAGATGCAAGCACTGTAATTCGTTCAGAAGCCTTTCATTTTGATCCTCTTTAATATTGACGAGAACAGAATTAGTTTGATCAAAGTAAGTGTGGTCGTACTAACATGATAATATCTATAGTGATTGAACTCCTATTTTCTTATTATTCATCATGGTACTGATGCCTACTACATCGTGTGTTTTACACGCTGCATTGCAACAAACAAGGTTTGAACTGTTAAGTCAATAATAATAATAATAATAATAATAATAATAATAATAATTATTATTATTATTATTATTATTATTATTATTATTATTATTATTATTATTATTATAATTATAACAAGCATTATGAGTATACTGCTAAAGCAATGCATGTTTTGTTTTGTATCTCCTAAATTCAAAGACCATACTTCTGTGAAAAGTGTGTAAATCTCAATAAAAGTTTCATCTCAAAATCTTCAGGCATTGCAAATCAAGTCTGGAAAACAACATTTTCTAAGTTCAACGACCATACTTCCGTCAATAATTCGTAAATTGCCATGAAAGTAAAATTTGATCCGTAATTATATGTAGGACAGACGGTCTCAGACCACAATTAATGTCCCTATATGTTTCTATATAGCCTTAGTGGCTATACTTTTTTTTATTAATATCAGCAGGCCCGTGGAATTTTGCCTGGGGGACAAATACCCTGAATAGGACAACCCCTGTTGTCCGGCTCTTTCTCCCAGCATATTTGTTTAAACAGACACATCCTCTAAACCAGGCCGGAGTACACCCATTTTACACAAAAAACACTACTTTTGCATGGGCCGGAATTACCACAAACAAGTCTTCAATGTCAACAAGTTACACATGTTTACAAACTACATGCTCTCACCTGTCAATTCAGTCAAATAGTTGCCACCTTATAGCTGTCTGCCATGAAATAATCAAAGTCAACCAGTAGACTACTTGCGCGGTTACATTTCCGGATGGGAAGATAACTGTAATCTGAGGCCAGACAGGCGAGCGGAGATGAAACCTACAGTCCCATCCAGTTGGACTGATAGGGGAATAATAATTATGAATAAATTAGCTTGTTTGTTTTTTCCAACAATTGTCACATAACCATACTATGTCACACCTAGTATTTGAAAAGCGGACCAGCGCTCGCGTCGCTCGTCAGACTGTGTGTGTTTTTTGCGCCAAGCGTTAAGTTAGTGTGAATTTATAACAAAAAACGATGGTACCAGTCAAAGTGTTTGTCAGTGCTCCCACCCCTGAACATGCAACAGCATGTAGTTCAAAAAGAACGTCCTCACATAAGGTATGGTGGGTTGTTGGACAGATGGTCATTTGTAAACCCAATGGGCTAGTATGTCCCCCCTTCCTCCAAGCGTATCTTGCCCCGTCTTGTCTTGTCCTATCCCTGGAAAAGTGCATACAAATGGAATTTCGATTTTACTTCTGAAGGCTTATCATTTTCAGCGGGGGAAAAAAGGGGGAAGGTGGATAGCCTACTGGGAAACAGCTCGCTTGATGCGCGTTTAGTTTAGGATCGATCCCCGTCATTGTCCCATTAGACTATTTCACGTTCCAGCCACGACTGATATAATTATTATAATCAAAGGCCGTGGTATGTGGTGTCCTGTCTGCGGGATGGTGCATATCAAAGATCCCATGCTACTAATGGGGAAATGTAGCAGGTTTCCTGAGTCTATGTCAACATTTTATGTTTAACGTCCGATAGCCGATGATTAATACATCAATGTGCTCTAGTGGTGTCGTTAAACAAAACAATTTTTTTTTTTTTTTTTTTTTTTGCGGAAGCAGACTCTTTATTATTTACAGACCAAATCAGTGTTATGCTATGTCTTGGTCTCATTGTAGCCATGGCAGATGGCTAGTGTCACCTGGAGCCTTAAGCTCGTTAATGCGCATTATTGGCATTGTATAGGTAGTACTAAACCAAATAACTGCCGGCTGGGTCAAAGTTCGAGATGCACCCAACTTTTGATAGAGAAATGATTGGTTATAAATGTGTGTTGGTTGTAAACAAAAAAGAAAAGTTTCATTTGGACTCAAATGTTATTTTATTTCATCTAGTACCATTGTGTCAAGTAGGTTTGTACTTGGAACACGTATGGGGTACCTGTAAAATGTACAAACATTTTGTGCGAAACTAGCTTATTCAAAAATGTTGCCCGTTATCTCAGAAATGAGCAGCTTCACCCCCAATTTTGTTTCTGATTCACTTTAAGTGCGAGTGGTCGTAGCATTTATATCCATGGAATTTATGTCGATTGATACGTTATAGGTAGGAGTTTTAGCTATTGTCGTCTATGGGATTTGATTGGGTTGTATACACCCTATAAGATAGGTAATTATATTAGCGTGCCTATATCAAAAGAAGGTTCTGGAAAGTCAACCCTGGGCCCAACATCTGGGTATGCTAGTGACTCCAGGGCAGAAGAGGGCAGAATAACTGTGAGGTGGTTGGTATAACTTTAACAGTTTAGTTAATTGTATAAATATGGCAGGCGGCATAACATTACGTTTGACACACATCACCGGGCTCGGCGGTGTCATGGTTGAATCATCGAAAATAAGGCTGGTAGGTACTGGGTTCGCAACCCTGTACCGGTTCCATCCCAAAACGAATTTTAATGAATAAATGGGTAGGTGTAAGCCCACTACACTCTGTTATGCTACCCCTGCGCGTGCTGTATCCTCACCGTGGTGCAGGGGTGTAACATTATCTTTAAGAATGGCCAATACAGCACAAATTGACGTTTAGAATAAAATTCAGTATCCGTAAAATTCTGTGATATTTGTATTTGTATTTTTGCACAGTTCTTTACACTGTTTATGTTTCAACCTTTAATTTTTATATTGAAGTTGATCATCACTTTATTTATTTGCATTACCATAGTTTGACACACAATAGCCGATGTATTTTTCGTGCTGGGGTGTCGTTAAACATTCATTCGTTCTGCTAACCCTCTGTCCTGGACAAACAGGGCAGATAGCTGAGGTGTGTGTACCCAGGACAGAGTGCTTTAACCTTAATTAGATATAAGCATGGACATAAATGACACCCATGACCAATGGACATTAATAGACCTGGCAATTTCTTGAAGCAAAGTATTTGTTCGTTTTGTTTAAAGAGACCATTAGAGTATATTAATTTATTAATAATCAAACATATGGTAAAGTTTGTTATGTTTAACAACACCACTAGAGGCCATTTCTTTATTAACCACCAGCTATTGGATGTCAAACACGGTAACGTTGGTTTTGTTTAACGACACCTCTAAAGCACATACATTTATTAAAAAGAAAAAAGAAGAAATGTTTTATTTAACGACGCACTCAACACATTTTATTTATGATTATATGGCGTCAGACATATGGTTAAGTACCACACAGATTTTTAGAGGAAACCCACTGTCGCCACTTCATGGGCTACTCTTTCCGATTGGCAGCAAGGGATCTTTTATTTGCGCTTCCCACAGACAGGATAGCACAAACCATGGCCTTTATTGAACCAGTTACGGATCATTGGTCGGTGTAAGTGGCTTACACCTAACCATTGAGCCTTGCGGAGCACTCACTCAGGGTTTGGAGTCGGTATCTGGATTAAAAATCCCATGCCTCGACTGGGATCCGAACCCAGTACCTACCAGCCTGTAGACCAATGGCCTAACCACTACGCCACTGAGGCCGGTCTAAATTTATTAAACATGAGCTACATATTTTTTCATTTGCACCAAGGAATCTTTTATATATTTTTTCGCACTGACTTGGAAGCACATAATGTTATTGGCTTTTGATATACCAATCTTGGGGAATGGTTGGAATGGGAACATTTAATAGGTCCACTGAGAAGACTCAAGCTGTCTACGGACTGGACTAAATTCCGCCCCAAGCCTAAGATATCGAATCAGATCATAGTGGTACAGCTGCGAGATTTAACTACTGTCAATAAGTCTTTATTATATTGGAGGAAAACAACCAAACAACCCGATTGGACCATAAACTGTGGACGATTAAATACATTTGTATACGTGCCTGGAAGTTGACCCATTTTTTTCCGAAAACACCATAAACTATGTATGATGATCCAAAAGATAATTAGATATGTGAGATAGTTGCGGCCATTGTGTCTTGATTGGAGGTCCTGCTAAGTGTGTTATTGCCCACGCCCAAAGCATCTAATGGAATAGTCTTTTAGCAAAGTGCAAGGAATGAAAGCACTGGCGTACTTGATAATACTACGTTATAGAAGTGCTAACAATAACAGATACAATACAGTTTGGAGAAAGAAACACGGAGAAGTTGTTTATGTTTTTTAAATATATATTTTAATGCCCCTACTCCTTCCGAACCCCCCCCCCA
>JAECMU010033102.1:0-12802 GCA_016106625.1 Dracogyra subfuscus | reverse complement strand
TTGACATTATCAAGATTATTTGTGATTGTTCACTGTTCACTTTATTTAGTATTTTTATTTTTTTAAGCACTGAATAAGCAAATGCATCATAATACCATGTTTTAATTATTATTTGTGAATTTCTGCCTTGTCAGTACGTTTTTGCCTATATGTATTGTATTCATGTATAGTTGTATTCGTCACCTTATATTCGTGATACGTATCGTATTCGCCACCCTGTGTATTCGTTACAGCCCTAACATTGAACACGCTACAAAAAGGAGTCGTGCACTTATTCTGTTTGAAGAATGTCGAATTGTTTTTGCTCGGGCTACTCCCTTGGCTTTCGTGTTCATTCGACGCCACAACTCCTTAAAATCTGTTATGGTGCAATTCGGCCTATAGGGAAACTGGGATATCATTTGCTTCGTTATGATATCCCATGCCGCCTGTTTCCGTAAGTTGTATATAGTGTCACTCCTTTTGTCTTCTATGACCTCTTTATGATTTGAAATCGATTAAAGCCATCATTTCGTCATGGCAGGGCCGTACTCTCCGGGGGGGCAGGGGAGGGGGGCATCTGCCCCCCTCTCCCCCCGAGAATCTCGTCCTTGTTTTTTTAATATGTTAAGGTCAAGGTTTAATCTTTATAGTATGTTAAACATTATCTATAAAATTTAGTGCGGCCCCTCCCCCCCCCCCATGGATTTTGGTCAGGGTACGGCCCTGCTTGGGTATAGTTTTCTGTCCGTTTCTTTTCAGACATCTTTGTAATTCAATAGCATAAACGTATGTCATGTGTTTTATAATTTGAATGAATGAATGAATGAATGAATGAATGAATTAATGTTTAACGACACACCAGCACGAACAAAATACATCGGCTATTGGGTGTCAAACTATGGTAATTCAAATAAATAAAGTGATGATCAACATCAATATAAAAATTCAAGGTTTAAACAAAAATGGTGTAAAGAACTGTACAAAAACACAAATATCACAGAATTTTACGGATACTGAATTTTACTCAAAATTTCAATTTTGTGCTGTATTGGCCATTCTCAAAGAGAATGTTACACCCCTGCACCACGGTTAGGTTACAGCACGCGCAGGAGTTTATAATTTGATGCGCATGTGTACGTGCGTTTATTTTGTGTGTGTTTTTAATTATTTATTATTATTAATTTTAATAAAAAGTTGCATATACCATAATTATGTGCTCATTCAAAATAGTTTAATTTTAATAAAAATTAGTAATTAAAATTTCAATATAGGAAACTGACATATCACATTCCTGAGTCATTTACCTATGGTAATTTAGGCACGTGAAAACTCTGACATGGTGCTGTGAAATTTAAGTGGTAATATACAAGAACGACACAAAGTTCCACTGTAATTTATTGCAAGGTACAAGTTGCACGCGGATAGTAAGCTGCACGCGTTCATCTTTTGATAATAAACGATAAACGCAGGTGTTTAGCCGCACGCGTACAAGTGTGGTTTTGTCCGCGTTTAAGAGTTACACACACGTCTAAGATAAACGCGCGATGATCGCCTTTCGTAAATTCGGCCCGATATGTTTATCTTTGAAAATAAATGTTTTAAAAACGTTTTAAAATGTTAGAATGTTATTGAGTTTCAAAGTCCCTTTATTTTGACACCAAACTCGATGAAACATTGATTTGACCCCCGCGCCCACCAAATACCTTTATTTAGATACCAAACACTTTATGTTTGAAAATAAAACGTAGGTAACTTGGTCAAAAATATTGTTCAAAATCAAATACTGTCATGGCTGTAAGCAGTTCTAAAATTAGTGAAGGTGATCGTCAATCATCTCAGGTTGGTTCAGGCAAGTTGTGGTCAGGTTTATAGTCAATAGTAGAGTAATTCACATTAATTCTTTGTTCAATAAACTGCTAGTACCCCCCCCCCCCCCTCCCCAATGTAGTGCATTTCATAATTGTGTAAAATAAAATATATATTACACTTTAAACCTTAAATAAAAGCACTCTCTACATCATTCATCTCTTTGCCAATGCTACCACATAATAAACCCATCAAAGTTTCATACCCAAGCCGAATATTGTACAGGAATTAACTTAAAGTTGAATATAGCATGTCGGTGCACACATGGCAATATGATTATCCATGTGATAATATGTGTCTTTGCGTGTGTTAATTTGTTAAAACTTTATTTGATTGTTTGTAGTGCGCAAGATTTATCCCACTATAAACGCATGCAATAAAAAAAAACCCGGCAAATTAAATGGTATGTGGTTTTCTGTATACATTACCTAGCCAATGAGGGGTCGGGGGGGTCGGTCGAAAACCGGTGACTTTTTTTCAATATTCTTCAACGCTTCGCGCCTTCGTGTAAGGCACATCGTGCCTCACCATAAGCCTAAACGATCCCACTCCTCTCTCAAAATCCTGGCTACGGGCCTGAAATAAAGCTGATCATAAACGAACCATCTTGTTTTACACTACTACGTTTGTTTACTTTGTTTATAAAGGAGTATAATTTAAAAAAATCCAGGTCACGTCACTTCCATTCCAGGCTGGAGTACCGGAGGCATGAAAGAGAAACAAAATGGCTGCCACCAGTGGCAGAATAATATTTTATTGTCTTCTTTTTTCTTTCTTCTTCGTTTTTGTTTTGTTTGTTTTCTTCTTCTTCTTTTTATATTAATTCTAAGGCTCATATTTGACATGATTATCACTAAGGATCACACAGATAGCGATACCTTTAAAATAGTCGGATGTTATACGAGTTTGTAAACATTGTTGTTAATTAATTTAGCCGGCTAAGCCTTAAAAAAAAAAAAAAAAAGTTGGTCGAGTATTCATTAATTAGAGGTAGATGAACATGTCATTGTTCTTAAAGGGACATTCCCGAGTTTGCTACATTGTAAGATGTTTCCGACTAATAAAATAGTTCTACTATTAAACTTACATATTAAATATATTTTCTTGTTTAGAATATCATTGTCTGTATATTCAATGAGTTTTTTATCCTCTTAATATTTGTAAGAAGCCCAAACTGGTGTTTTTCTTTAAATAATTTCGTACACACGAAAAAACAATATTTTAGGAAACAAAATGAAATTCAATCTAGTACAAATATTAGGACGATCAAAAGCACGTTTAATAAACAGCCACTATTATTTTATTCAGAAAAATATATGTAATTACAGTCGTCAAAAAGTCTCTGTTAGTCGATAACGTCTCAAGCATTGCAGAAAACTCAGGAATGTCCCTTTAATAAATTTAGCCTGCTAAACCTGAAAAATAAGTTCGACAAGGATTCATTAATAAGAGATCGACGACAACATTATTTTCATCTTTACGCCTAAGTACTGTGTGGATTTATTGCCATTTTTGGAATACTATATTTAATTAATTAATTAATTAATTAATTAATTTATTTATTTATTTATTTATTTATTTATTTATTTATTAATGTATTAGTTAGTTAGTTAGTTAGTTAGTTAGTTAGTTATGATGTTATTTATTTGTTTATCATTTTTATTTATTTATTTTATTTATTTTGTTTATTTTGTTTATTTTACAGGTTTCGCCTCTCTATTAAGAAAATCGTCAAATATGAACTGAAGAGTAATTCGACAAATAAAGTTTACAATAAAATCACCAAGAAGTAAGTGTGAGATTATGAGATATATGAAGTACGTTTTGACTTTTGGTTGGATTAAAGTTACCTTTTTTTTCTTTTTTTTTTTGTCGTCTGTGGCACCACTAGAGCAGAATGTTTGATTAATCATCGGCTGTTGACCAGTGCACTATAACTGGTCAAAAAAGAAATGCTTTATTTAACGACACATTCAACACATTTTATTTACGGTTATATGGCGTCAGACATATTATTAGGGACCACACATATTTTGAGAGGAAACCCGCTGTCGCCACTTCATGGGCTACTCTTTCCGATTGGCAGCAAGGGATCTTTCATTTGCGCTTCCCACAGACAGGATAGCACAAACCATGGCCTTTGTTGAACCAGTTGTGGATCACTGGTCGGTGCAAGTGGTTTACACCTACCCATTGAGCCTTGCGGAGCACTCACTCAGGGTTTGGAGTCGGTATCTGGATTAAAAATCCCATTCCTTGACTGGGATCCGAACCCAGTACCTACCAGCCTGAGACCGATGCTAAACCATAACACCACTGATGCCGGAACAACTGGTCAAAGGCCGTGGTATGTGTTTTTCTATCTGTGTTAAAATGCATATATAAGATTGATTGCTGCATTAAGAAATATGTTGTGAGTCGTAATTACTAAATGGTTGACGTCCAGCAGCCGATGATTAATTAATTAATGTGCTCTAGTGGTGTATTTAAACAAAACAAAATAATATATACGTACTAAAATCGGATGTTCACAGGTACCACGTGTCGTTATTTGCATTGCTTTTTTTGAGATAGCCAAATCAGTTCTGACTTGAGACAGTCTTGTAATAACACTGATGATATGCAGTGCATTGTCCCGCTATCTCGTCCAGGCAGGGCTTCATCTGTTCATACCGTCATCCCATCCAGGTAGTGCGTCATCCCATCCAGTTAGTGCTTCATCCCATCCAGGTAGTGTATCATCCCATCCAGTTAGTGCGTCATCCCGCCATCCCATCCAGGTAGTGTGCCGTCCCGCCATCCCATCCAGGTAGTGCATCATCCCATCCAGGTAGTGCATCATCCCATCCAAGTNNGGTAGTGCATCATCCCATTCAGGTAGTGCGTCATCCCATCCAGGTAGTGTATCATCCCATCCAGGTAGTGCGTCGTCCCGCCATCCCATCCAGGTAGTGCATCATCCCATCCAGGTAGTGCATCATCCCATCCAGTTAGTGCGTCATCCCATCCAGGTAGTGCGTCATCCCATCCAGAAAGTGCGTCATCCCATCCAGATAGTGTGTCGTCCCACCATCCCATCCAGGTAGTGCATCATCCCATCCAGGTAGTGCGTCATCCCGCCATCCCATCCAGGTAGTGCATCATCCCATCCAGGTAGTGCGTCGTCCCACCATCCCATCCAGGTAGTGCGTCGTCCTGCCATCCCATCAGAGGTAGTGCGTCATCCCATCCAGGTAGTGCATCGTCCCGCCATCCCATCCAGATATTGCGTCATCCCATCCAGGTAATGCGTCGTCCCGCCATCCCATCCAGGTAGTACGTCATCCCATCCAGGTAGTGCGTCATCCCATCCAGATAGTGCGCCATTCCCGCCATCCCATCCAGGTAATACGTCATCCCATCCAGGTAGTGCACCATCCTGTCATCCCATTCTAGGCAGTGTGTCGTCCCACCATTCCATTCTAGGCAGTGCTTCGTTCTACCATCCCGTCCAGGCAGTGCGTTGTCCATCCATCTCATCCAGGCAGTGTGTCGTCCCATCCAGATAGTGCATCGTCCCGTTATCTCATCCAGGCAGTGCATCGTCCCGCCATCCCACTATCTCATCCAGGTAGTGCATCATCCTCTCCAGGTAGTGCATCGTCCTGTTGTCTCATCAAGACAGTGCGTCATTCCGCAATCCCGTCGTCCCATCCAGGCAGTGTGCCATCCCACCATCCCGTCCAGACAGGGCGTCGTCCCGTCCAGGCAGCGCATTATTATGTGATCTCGTTCAGCCAGTGTGGCACACTTTGTTTTTGATAATCGTGCCGAAGACGAGTATAACACGGGTTTTATCAAAGTTAAAGGAAGTTCTTATTAGCAACATATATTGTCACATGTGCCCTAAACTAATTTCAAATACCAGAAAATCCTGTGCAATCAATGTATATACTTAAAAGTATACTTTTTAACAACAAAACAAGTATAAATTACTACCAATCAGATCTGCTATTGTTTTTACTCCTTACAGGTTTATCTCAGTATCTGCACCCACTACCCGGATGTTCGTGAATTGAAGCGATGTCACCTTGATCTAGTAAGCCTCATATTGACCTTGTATTTCGTTGGAATGCGGTTGTTTGGGGGTCTCTTTTTGGTTTGGTTTTGGGGTTTTTTTTTGGGGGGGGGGAGATTGTAGATTGTGAGGTGTTGGTGGGGGTTGTGCTTCATGGTCTTAAAATAAGGATTTAGTCAGGTTTCCCTTTATTCTGTATTTAATAGCCGACATATACCAACTTTCAGAAAGAAATGCACCCCACATTATTTTCTCTGTTTTTTTGGCGTCAGACATATGGTAAAGGACCACACACACAATGAGAGAGGAACGCACATCAGGCGAGTGCTCTAACCACTGAGTAACATCTTGCCTCCAACAACGTTCAGATTATATATTTTATATTGTTGCTTAAATTATTTATCAAATATGTTTACACATTTCTTTTCTTATGTGTTTTACAAGAATTATATTAAATATTACTATTGGCTTATTTAAATTATTATTAATACTAAACAAATATCAATATATTTTATGAAAGATCAAGTGAATGGAATTGACATGTATATAATTCCAGTATCATCGAAATGTGAACAAACATTAATTATTTATCATGATATTACTTTGCTTGTAGTCTTTGTGTATTAAATCCAAAACTAATTGTTTCTTAGTCAACTATACAAACAGTTATGTATGTCATGTTTCATAATTTTAATCCAATTGAATCGGTTCATTGATAAACTGGTCCTACATGTAATATGTTATCTCTTCACTCAGGATTGGTTGAATGTCTGTTGGAAGTAGACTGTGATCCAGACTATGATTAAGACATGATCGACCTTTATGATTACGTAAAACTTGAAGAGACAATGGTGCAGCAAACGTGAATGTTTCTTCGTCTTGAGATTCCATATCTACGAGGGCAATAACAACATTCGTTAAATTAGTGTAACCTTTTGTATTTTGATACATTCTGTAAATATATTTTTACCACAATAACTATTGAATATTTAGATTATGATCGATATTTAGTTGGTGTATTAAACATCTGTATTAATCAGTTATCATGGAATTTTAAATAAGAACAGTAAATGGAGTGAATAAACATTATGTATGTCATCAGAACAAGAATTGTTCAGCGTTTTACCCGTTTTCAGTTTTGTAATTATAAATGTATTTGTACAAAGTCTGAAATGCTTAGAAGCGATCTTATTTAACTACGTTAAAAAGACAATTGCAGATTTTATCTGAAGACAGAAAGCTGTTTTAAAGTCAAGTTTTAATAATTTATTTTTAAAGTTAACTTGGCTTTATTTCTGCCACCATCAGTAAAACCAGATTATCGAAACTCTTATCTGCACTTATTACAAACATGGCTGACAGACCACCACCAATTCCACGTCCACGACGACTGTTCAAAGAAACACCAGGGAACACACATCAACCCCAAACACAAGAGACAAGTTACACACCGTTGGAGCAACACGTAGTTGCACAAAGTCAGCAAATTTCAAAGCATGCAGAACACAAACAGTGTTCGCCTATGGAAAAAGGAAAAGGTCATTCTGAAGAGAAAGAAAATACAGGTGTTCAACAGAAACAAGCAGGGGATGAGTTAGAGAGAGACCAGCCACAGGCCAGGTCTTCCAAAGTGAAGAGACGGACAGATCATCCCACTGCAACAAAACAAAACAAACATCCTAAGACAACATATCTTTACTTGCGATTTGATCAGTTAGCGAGAGAAGGCTTTGATTTTCGTGGTTTTCTTATGGAGCGAATGCAGAACCAGCAGGAAATGAAGTTTGAAATAGTGACCACGAGCAGAAAGGTGAATACAAACTGCACCATCATCACACTTAAATTTGAAAGTAGACGCCTTGGTCAGAGGGCACAAAACCTCATAAAGATGAGCAACCGTGACAGCGAAATAAAAATAGTTTCAAGTTTTGAACTAGCTGACGTGGATGATTCAAAAAAAGTAGATAAAAATGAGGCAATTTTTAAAGGACATCTCCAAGAAATTTTAAATCGGGCTAACAAAACTATGAAGAAACATGACGAAAAGATGAAGAGCACTAGTGCTGATATCGAAAAACTGAAAACCACTAGATTTAAGGCATTGGATGAATATGAGAGAGTGAAGACCGAGAAGTTTGCTCTTGAAGATAAACTGAAGGAACTGACTCTACAACTTGATGAATTCAAATTGTTTCTGGAAAGTTTAACAGCAAAGCTAAAGCAGTGTTGGGATGATAATACATATGATAAAAATGTCGATGAAATACGCAAGTTATTTGGTGTGGAATGCTGCAGACTAGATGCTGCACTACCGATGTACGCCCGGAGAAGTGAAATTGTCAAGATCGTAAAGGATAACAAGGTGTGTGTAATACTAGGTGAGACCGGCTCTGGCAAAAGCACACAAATGACTCAATACCTACACCAGGTTGGTTTATCGAATGACGGCATAATTATCTGCACACAGCCACGCAAGGTGGCAGCTATCAGCCTTGCTACCAGAGTGGCATCAGAAATGGCAACGAATGTCGGACAGGTTGTGGGGTATCGGGTCGGAATGAAGAGCAAAGTATGTGGGATCACAAAGATCGTATACACGACCGACCACGCTCTGCTGAACGAATGTCTGAAGGACAAGACTCTGTCAAAGTACTCCTGTATCATCATTGACGAAGCCCACGAAAGGAGCATCTACACAGATCTGCTTCTGGGAATGATAAAGCAATGTCTTGACATCCGCTCGGATTTGAGAGTCATTATCACCTCGGCTACCATTGACCCAGAAGTGTTTGTACGTTATTTCAATGGGTGTCCCGTCTTGAAAGTGTCTGGAAGAATGTTTCCGGTGGAAGTGATCTGGCAACCATTGAGTGGAGACGTGGATGTCTTTGAAAATTACCAAAAAGCTGCTGTACAAAAAGCAGTCGACATTCACCAGAGAACACCCAAAGATGGAGATGTACTCGTGTTCATGACCACTCCTCTCGAAACAGAAAAATGTTGTGATGAATTTAGACAAGTAATGAAGGATGACAATTCATTTCAGTGTCTGATGCTCCATGGTCAAGTCCAGGCAGAGGAACAGCAGCTGGTTTTTCAACCAACTCCTGCAGAAAAACGGAAGATCGTGTTTGCGACTAACAGTGCCGAGACATCCATCACAATACCGGGGATTAAGTATGTTGTCGATACAGGACTGGTGAAAGAGAAACGATATGACTCGAAGAGAAACATGAGCTCTTTGAGTGTGGTTATGATAAGTCGAAGTTCAGCTGAGCAGAGGAAAGGTAGAGCAGGGAGAACTGGTCCTGGGACCTGTTACAGACTGTACACAGAAGAACACCACAAAAGCATGGACTCTTCTTCTTTACCAGAAATACTCAAAGTTCATTTAGGCCAAGCCATGCTTAAACTAGCAGAATTGGGAATCAATCCATTGGAATACGACTTTGTGCAGAGTCCAGGAACATCAGCGATTGAAGGTGCTATGAAAATGCTTGAAGATATTGGTGCTATAAAAGACCAGCGGATTACAGAAACAGGAAAATGGCTATCAAAGCTCCCAATTGAACCTAGACTTGGATCAATAATAGCAAAGGGAAAGGAGTGCGACCTTCTCTATGAATCCATCATACTCTCCACTGTAAGTAGTGTTGGAAGTTTCATCTTTTACAGAGGGTCTTCAGAGACTGACAAAAAGAAGTCTGATTCACAGAAGATACATTTCTGTCATTATGGTGGAGACAGCATGTCACTTTTGAATGTCTTCAGAGAGTGGGACAAACAAGAAGAAAAGAAGAAAAGTAAATGGTGTTTTGAAAATTCTATTAATTCAAAAGCTATTCGGAATGCTAGAGAAATGGTCAATGAAATTTGCACAGTACTGAAAAAGGAGGTTGGGCTCACTGTAAAACGTTCCTATGGTGATCCCTCAAACACTGACAAGATGCTTCAAAACATACTTTTTGAGTGTTTCTCTTCTAACATCTGTCATTTCCTGGGCCACGAGAGAGCTGGTTATTATGCCGCAAGACTCGACCAGCTTGTCCACATCCACCCATCGTCAGTCTTGAATTCACTGGGACTTGTTCCTCAGTGGGTAGTCTTTGAGCAAGTCCTTAAAACGTCAAAAGATTTTGTCACTGGTTTAACCCCGGTAGAAGACTCTGTGATACACGAAGCAGCTCAAAATGGCACTCTAAGATATGACATTGAAGTCATGAAAAACAAACAGGTGTATCTCGTACATACGGAATGTGTTGGGTCAAGAGCATTTTGGCGAATTGTAGGTCCAGCTTTCAGCAAACTGAAGGTTTTGCAGCAGACCGCCAGCACGCTGGCAGCACCATCATGTGCACTCATTGAAGCAGACAAAGAGAAGGGAGAATTCAAAATGTTTGCAACAAGACAGAATTCTGCTGCTCTGGCTGAATTGTTGAAACCAGAGATTGTTGTGGTGCAAGATGAATTACAGCGTGAAGACTCTGAACATTCTCTTTCTCAACAACCGGGGTCTGTAAGCGTTGTTCTTGGAGCAGGTGGTGAAGTCAGCCAAGTCCTTATGTCTGATGACTATAGAACAGTATTCATTGAAAAGGCAGATGAAAACACAAGTGAAGCATCGATCAAACAAAAGTTCTGCCAGTTTGGAGTAATAAAAGAGTGCAAGATATTTAAGAACCGAAAGAACGATAGGTGGGGCTGTGTGAAGTTTGAAAACTCAGACCAAGCCAAGCTGGCTGTTGCTGCGACTCTTGGTGATCAGCATGAAGTGGCTATGGCAGAACGCCGGACCAGAGGACCAGATTGCATGACATTTACATTAAAATTAACATGGTGCCGACGCAAGTCCAAAGAGCATGCCTTCGTGAATTTGGTACCAGAGGAGCTCCCAAGGATGCTATGTTCTTCGCATCTTTGGGTTGGCGGGAGAAGCATACGTGTTGTACTGGATAAAAAGTCTGGAACCTGTTTGTTTCTTAACAAGTTGTCTCCCGATACAGACGAAAGTGACATTAAGGAGGCTATTTTAGAAGCACTCGGTTCTCAAACTGATCCAAATGTTATCCAGAAGATTACATTGGTGCGTGAAAAGGTGGAGACCACCACTGAAATGCTGAATATAATTAGATCGCAAATTAAAGCAGCAGTTGATCCATATGCTCCATCAGGACGGTTTACTGTTGATGTCATTACACCAAAGCCACAGACAGCCACATATTTAGCATTTGCTCGTTTTCACAATCCAGATGAAGGACTGAATGCATGCAAGAACTTACATCGAAACTTCAATATATTTTCAACACAGGTATCAGTGGAGCCAGATATATCAACACAATTATTTCTACCTTGTAACGTGTTCAAAGTTATTGAATCGGACTTGAGGAAGTCGATTGACTATCTTAAAAACTCGGAAAAGAGAACCAGAGTGACTATAAAACAACTGCGCAGTGGATATTTTGTAGTGGATATTCATTCTTCAGAGGCAGTGCAGATGGCAAAAGTGCGTTCCATTCTTCAGGACATTGTACAGGGCGATGTTCTGGAATGCGCAAACAATTCCAATCTGAAGCATCTTTTCACAAAGACTGGAAAACAGTTTCTAGCAGATCTGCAGTCCAAACTGGCGTGTTTAATTGTGGTTGATGACCGTACCATGACTGTGTCTACCAAAGGGAGCTCTGAGGCATGCACAAACGTTCGCCTATCACTTAACACCTTTTTGGATACGATTTTAGCAGGGGAATGGAAGAACATTTACCTTAAAGGACCACAAAAGCCTGGAGGTGTGATGAAAGTTCTTACAGCTAGATACGGATTAGACTTGGAAAAGTTGAAAAAGGAAGTAGAATTGATGTCTGTCGATCTAGACCACCGAAGACATAAAGTTGAAGTGAGAGGTTCCTCTGAAGCATTAAGCAAAACAGAAGCTATCGTCGAGAGCATCATCGCCGAATTAAGGAAGGATATGTTGGTGAGAGTCCAGTCTGAAGAGCGTCCAGATTGTGTTGTATGTTTTATGCCCATAGAACATGGTCAGCTGTATCGCTTGGAAGCATGTGGCCATCCGTACTGCATGGATTGTGTCAAACAGCAGCTGCAGGCGGCTTTGAACCACAAGGACTTTCCTGTAGACTGTGCTCAGGAAGGGTGCAAGATGCATTTCATGTGGAGGGATCTGTCAAATTTTATAAAGAATGGTTCAGTACATGTGGGAAAGCTCGTGGTGTCATCTGTGTCTGCATTTGTGTCCAGAAACCACAAGGATTATCGTTACTGCATCACACCCAACTGTCCGGTTATCTACAGGGTGAGTGCTGACGGCTCCGTCTTCGAGTGTTGTGAGTGTCACATTAGGATCTGTACTTCCTGCCATATACAGTTCCACGACGGTCTCACCTGCGCCATGTACAAGTCTGAAAAGGATGGAGTAGCCTCGTTCAAGCGATGGATGGAAGCAAACGTGAACACAAAGCTGTGTCCGCACTGTGAAACGCCAATTGAAAAAACTGAAGGCTGTAACAAAATGTCGTGTATTGCTTGTAAGAAAGTATTTTGTTGGTTGTGCAGAGCACCATTTGATTCAGCAGATCAGTGTTACAAGCATCTTACCCAAAAACATGGGGGATGTTTTGATCTTTGAGTTTGATATACAAACAAAACTGTTTGAAGCTATTTAACACTTCCATTAATAGGTGGTAAAATCCATGATTTTGTCCTATTGTCCTTCTGGGTTCACCTCTAGCTCTGATATATTCGTTTTAATTGTATTAGAGTCAAAGACATTTTAAAATAGAATTTACATTTAAAAACAATTCACAATTGGGATAAATTACATGTTTGTTTGTTGTTGTTGTTGTTGTTGTTGTTGTTGTGTGTGTGTGTGTGGTGTGTGTG
>JAECMU010033080.1:0-17022 GCA_016106625.1 Dracogyra subfuscus | reverse complement strand
GAACAGTCACAGTCACAGTCGTAGTGAACAGTCGCAGTAACAGTCGTAGTGAACAGTCACAGTAACAGTCATAGTGAACAGTCGCAGTAACAGTCGTAGTGAACAGTCACAGTAACAGTCGTAGTGAACAGTCACAGTAACAGTCGTAGTTAACAGTCACAGTAACAGTCGTAGTGAACAGTCACAGTAATAGTCATAGTGAACAGTCACAGTCGTAGTGAACAGTCACAGTAACAGTCATAGTGAAAGTCACAATAACAGTTATAGTGAAAAGTCACAATAGCAGTCAAAGTGAACAGTCATAGTGAACAATAACAGTCATAGTGAACAGAAGGGATGGGATTGTTTGGAGTTTTTTGTTTGTTGGGTTTTTGGCCCACTGTTTGATTTATTCATGAAACTTTTCACAAGTAGTACAAGTACACCAATTATCATACATACAGTTTTATAAACTAGTTTAAGAGCAAGACATACTAGTAGGTAACGTACATTGTAGGTCTGGAAATGCGAACGATTTTGTTCCGATAAAAACTTAGCGATGTTGAATCGTTTTAAATTACTAGTAATATGACGGACATTGGGCATCGTTTTATAATTCTTGAAGTTAACACGTTATTTTTTTTCAATTTTGACTGGAACAAAACATACTTAAAATGCTTATTCTCTCAGAGGATTAATCACTAGGTTAGAGTTTTTATGGTCTGGTGGGAAATTCGCGGGTTCTGTGCAGGATCCAAAAGGTACCTATCGCAAACATGTCCGGTTTAAAGGAATCAAATGCTGTGATTGGCTGAAATACTTTACGGGTCATTAGGATTACCAGTAAGGTGCGAAAAAGCTGATACATGTACCATTTAAAAAAGAAGAAATATTGAAATGAATCACGGTTCGCAAATTGGGAAACGGTGCACTGAACTATAATTTTTGGTGACATCGAATAATCGCCCATCCCAAGTGAACAGTCACAATAGTGAAAAGTAACAGTCATAGTAAACAGTAAAAGTCATAGTGAACAGTAACATTCATAGTGAACAGTAACAGTGAACAGTCACAATGAACACTCAGTCACAATGAACAGTCAGTCATAGTGAACAGTAACAGTCGTAGTGAACAGTCACGGTAATAGTTATGGTGAATAGTCGTAGTGAACAGTCACAGTAATATTCATAGTGAACATTAACAGTGAACAATCCAGGTGAACAGTTAGTCATAGTGAACGGTAACAGTCATAATGAACAGTCACAAGCATAGTCAACAATAATAGTCACATTCATTGTGAACAGTCACAGTAATAGTCATAGTGAACAGTCATGGTCATAGTGCACAGTAACAGTCAGTCGTAGTGAACAGGCACAGTAAGTCATATTGAACAGTCACAATAAAAGTTATAGTGAACAGTCACAGTTATAGTGCACAGTAACAATCAGTCGTAGTGAACAGACACAGTAACAGTCATAGCGAATAGTCATGGTGACAGTCATAGTGAATAGTCACAGTATTGTCATAGTGAACAGCCACAGTAATAGTCAGAATGAACAGTCAGTCACAGTGAACAGTCATAGTGAACAGTCACAGTCATAGTAGTCATAATAGTAGAGCAGTGGAAATGTAGGTGTGATCAGTGGCGTATGCCTGCCTATGCCACTGTAGTAAAGGACATATATATTATATATGAAATTAACATGTAGAGGCAGAGGCCCCATCTAAATTTTGAGACAGTTATAATTTTATTATATATTAATTTTCACACACACACCCCTCCAAACCTCCTCCAAAGTTCCCTTGGCATTCCGGCTCATGTCACTGGCCCCCAAATGTAGTTTCTGGATCCGCCATTGACATGCATCAAACTGCTGTTAGGTTTATGTCTGCGGCGTGAACGGTATACACGTATACTTAGTATTGTATTATGTATGTGTGGTACAGGACAGAGGCCTTAGCAGATGTATTTAGTCTTGAATTGTTTTGTTTTTTCTTTTGGGTTTTTGTTCTTTGTTGTAGGTTGTGTTTTTATTTATTATTATTATTATTATTATTATTATTATTATATTTAAAAAATTGGGTGTGGGGGTCAGTCGAGATTATTAACAAAATTTGATACCTTTGCAGGTTTGATGCAGGATCGTTTGAGAAAATCTAACTCTGTGGGCCATCTTCGACTGCCGAATGCTGATAACATACCGTTGAAAGAAATACGACAAAGCGGCTAATACTTAGCTTCGGGAGGATGGTTTGCATAATAGGAAGCACGACGAGATTACTCTCCCGAAAACACATCCGTTGTCCGATGTCTTAGTCTCAGAAACGTCTTCAAGTTCGCTCCCAAGTCAGAACATACACCGAGCAGAAAAATCGAATGCGAGGTGTAAACTAATAGTATTAAAAAAAACTGTCTTTTTAGGTTGTCGAGTAAAATAGACCAAAACAGTCTGAAATTTGTGATTTCTAGCCAACAGACATTTAAAAGAAAATAATTAATTAATTAATACGTGAATATTTACACTATTGCTATTATCTACTGTGTATTTACTTTAGTCATCTCTCTTTTGTCGCACACTATATTGTTCCCAAATGAAAAACTGTTGTTGTGTTTGTACTTACAGTAAAGAAAGGACATTTATGAAAGTTAAAGTTAGTTTTGTTGAACGACTCCACAAGAACCAGTGACGTAGCCCGGGGGGGTTCCCGTTTCTTATCCCACTACACAGGTGCCCCCTCCCCTCTCCAGTACAAAATCCTGCCTACCCCACAGACAAGAACACATTAATTTATTAACCATCGACTATTTGACATTTATAAAAACATAACAGAATTATTGTATTAAAAAATGCATTAAATAACATTTTATTAAGATACCAAAGATCATTAATTATATTTTTAAGAGAAAATAATACATTATTATAACAATATATAACAAAAAAACATTTTAAGACTACGAAAACATTAAGAGACCAAATGAGATTAAATGTTTAAGAAATAAGGTACTTGTATTAACATACAAAAAAAAAAAAAAAAAAAAATTAACACCAGCTATAATAGTGTTGGTTTACTAATATAACCCAACTACAGAATGATTAAGATGTTTATTGAATAAATGACTCTACCTATAAATATACTGTGCACTTTTTACTTTTACTTTACTTTTTTGTTTAACGTGCACATTCAGAGCATGCTGTTATAGCACACGCCTGTCTTGGGCACACACCTCAGCTATCTGAGCTGTCTGTCCAGGACAGAATAGAAATTAGTGGTTAGTTGTTATTGTTAGTGAAAGAGAAAAGAGGGTGTAGCGGCCATACACCTACCCAATGAGTTCTTAAAAACTAGCTCTGGGTGGGAGCTGGTACCGGGCTGTGAACCCAGTACCTACCAGCCTGTTTTCCGGCGACTTAACCGCTAGGCCACCGAGGCCGGTTGTGTGCACTTGTCTTCTTGCTTTCTTTTATCTGCGGCCGTCAGTGGAAATCAGCGACAGTTCTGGATACGTCTCGTAGCAAAACCGATTTATGTTAGTTTTAATTTTCCATTATGGTGGTTGGGTGTTCGCATCTTTGTTCCAGTACCTTGTTGCAAAGACTACTCATGCCAAGATGTAAGCATGAGTTGAGCACCAAATAAGCAATACAAATATAATACAATATGTAGCTATATATTGGCAATATTCCTTAGATACTATAGAAAATTACAAGTACCAAATGTCAAAAAAGTAACAAACAAGAAAAAACCCGGATCAAACATATATGTTAACCCCCTCCCCCCAACACAAACACACACCAAACCCCACGTGTACCCACTCTCTTTAGCTTTCCTTTAACTATTTCCTTCCCTCCCCCTCTCTCTCTCTCTCTCTCTCTCTCTCTCTCTCTCTCTCTCTATCTCTCTGTGTCCTTGTCACGTCTATTTCCTTCCTTGTCACATTGTAATGTATATAGTGCTATATAGTGCACCAATAAAGATATATTTATAGTGCTTTGGTATAAAGTGCTTCAATAAAAACGTTTTGTTTTTGTTATTGAAAGCCGAGAAATAAGTATATTTGTATACAATGTGTAAAGTAAAAATGTATGTGCTTGCTAACAACACTTTACAAACTTCCAATGTTTAGTAGCATGTTAATTTTTGCATGTACATTTATATTGAATTTTAAGAAAAGATCACACTTGCTACTTTAAATAATGTTTGTTGCACTCCCACTGTTCTGTATGTTGAGTACTGTAATGTCATTCAGCCATTGACGCGGCCCGTATAGGAGGTATTTGCACCGCTAACTCGTCACATATTCCACGTGCACAATAAATACAGATTGTTTTTAAAGACGCATGTTCCTCTTTTCAACACTATAATTGTTGTTGTCCTGTATGTTCGTACAATCCGGAAACGAGTTTTCTACAAGACTATAACAGTATCATAAATATATCAATCTTATACATTTAATGATAACAGACATTTACGGTTTTATTTCTGCACCTATAGTCCGTCTCATTCTCCTATAAAGATGGGTGTTTTTTTGTAAATAATTTTAGTTTTGTTTCACATAAGAAATGTGTTTTGAAAATAACAAAAACAAATACAAAACCCCCACAAAAAAACCAACTATTTGTGTGTGCAATTTTGAAAACAATCAGCTCAGAAATAAATAACTTGTAGTAAATTCCACGGTATGAAAAAAAGGCGTTCCCTGTGGGAGGAACTATAAACGAACATGCATCTTTACAAGAACTGTACGTAGTCATGGTTTACAGAGCGTGTATATATTATGATATATATTTGTTGTTGTTGTTGTTGTTTTACTAACTACGCATTACCTCCGCAGCTTTCAGTGAGTAATTATAATGATTACAAATGTACAAGTGTTTGTTTTCTTTTCATTTTAAGTTTTTGTTGCTCGATATGTTCCAATGCACAGATAAGTACATTTCCCCATTTTAACCATTAGGATACAGTGAAGTGTCAATATCCGTACTGCATACGATTTAAAAAAAACCTAAGAGTGGCCTATTTGGATGCACTATGTCGAAGTCGGAAGCTTAGAAGACTGTTGCCTATCTGAAAACTAAAATTATGGAAAAACTAGATTTAATATATCCCAGAATGCACTTTGGAGAATCTACAATTCAAATACTTAACAGGATAACATATTTTAGATCACTTAAATGTCTACAGTGTTTTATTTTCAGTTTTAATAAATGTTTTTCTTATATACCCTGTTGTGAGAACACCATTTGTTAATTATAATAATGCATATACATAACATACATACGTGTGATAACAATTTAAAGACATAGAATTGGTTGCTCCATCCAGTAAAAAACAAAACACGTCAAAATTGATTGATCTGTGACGTACAGGTTAACGTGAAACTGATTGGTCTGTGACACGTAAGTTAGTTACAAGCGAAGGTTCAGAACCCGATTTCACAAAATATCGTAAGCCTACTTACAATTTCACAAAACATCGTAAGCCTAGTGCTGTGCGTAAACGTAACTCTACGACCAAACTATTATTACAGTACAATTTCACAAAACATCGTAAGCCTAGTTACAATTTCACAAAACATCGTAAGCCTAGTTTTGCACGTAAATGTAACTCTACGACCAAACCACAAACTATTATTACAGTACAATTTCACAAAACATCGTAAGCCTAGTTTTGCACGAAACCTAACTCTACGACCAAACCACAGACTATTATTACAGTACAACAAATAATGATTAAAAATATACATATTTCATTTCCTTTTGTCCTTACGATGCTCCATCTTCTGTAATGATGTAAGGTTCTTCGTGAAACACGTAGAAATGTATGCCCGGTAAAACTGCTAGTCTTCTAAATGACTTAATCGTGTTGCTTTAGAGGACAACTGAGGAATCGCCTGTTTTCCCATGGATCGGCCGGGTTCACCTCTTTCCTTCTGGCAGGCTTGGCAACCAAGAAGCAAAAGCGTTTTTTTTGTTGTTGTTTTTTACGCCACTCTCCTAGTGGCACCGACGATTAAACTCCCATAATCCTTTGGCGTCACTCTTCGAGTGACGCCGGTTTGGGAAGTTATAATAACTTCCTAAACAACAAGTAGGCTGCCAAGATTGGACTAACTGCGGTTGGACACGGTGGGGGTTGGGGGTGGTGGGATGCCGGGAGTTAGGGCATTATTTTGGGGCTATAAGCGTAGGCGCTTTGGCCTTAGGTTTTGTGTAGGGCCGGCCTCCCCTCTCTTCCGACCCTCACCTGGTCATACCACTGTTTAAAATATGATTGGAAGCCCTTTTCTCTTAACCTTCCATGGGCTTAATGAATATTGTTTAATAATTATTACTAATTTTAGACCAGCCCGTTTAAATTTGCGTCGAAATTATATTATATTAATAATTTATATAAGTTAGGAATGTTAATATTTTTCTTTAAGGGCGCAGCCAAAATTTATTAACCCCAACTTCCCCCTTTTTTATACTTTTGACGATAATATACAAAATTTCAAAATTGACCCTATTTATTAGTTTATCCCTGTCCCAAGTCAGACCCCCGATCCTATCGGAGGCCGGACACGGGATAGGCGTGTTCGAAACCCTAGTAGTATATGGACACGTTAAACGAATTACTAAGAGTAAGTCGCAGGCGTAAATTTATGGGGCCGAATTTACGAAACCTGTGTTTCTTAAACGTAGGTGTTTAAGCATTGTAGACGTCTGTAGTACACGCGTGTATCACATAAACAGGTGTTTCATCATTGTAGACGTCTGTAGTTACACGCGTGTGTCACATAATCAGGTGTTTAAGCATTGTAGACGTCAGTAGTTACACGCGTGTATCACATAAACAGGTGTTCAAGCATTGTAGACGTCTGTAGTTACACGCGTGTATCACATAAACTGGTGTTTCAGCATTGTAGACGTCTGTAGTTACACGCGTGTATCACACAAACAGGTGTTTCAGCATTGTAGACGTCTGTAGTTGCGGGCAGCATAGCCCAGTGGTACAGTGCCCGCCTGATGCGCGGTCGCTCTAGGATCGATCCCCGTCAGCTAACCACTGGTTTTTTTCTCTCGACAGGACCATGTGTCCGACGCCGATATAACCGTAATTATAATGTGTTGAGTGCGTCGTTAAAAAAAAAACACAAAAAAAAACAAACAAACAAACAAACAACGTCTGTAGTTACACGCGTGTATCACATAAACAGGTGTTCAAGCATTGTAAACTGTACCACTGGGCTATGCTGCCCGCTCCAAATATATATAATATCCTTGAACTAGTTACAGGGAGGTAATGTGAACGACAAGGCCTGCCACGTCTAAATAAAAAATCTTTGTTTTCAACAACAGAAATCTGTGAACATGCATTTTAGCTGTAAAGCAAAACATCCACTACGATTACCCGTTGTATTGTTGGTGAAGCTCAAATGAGTATAATCATATCAGTAATAATTATATAAGAAAGGTGGATTTTAAAAATATTATTTTAATTTTTTTTAATTCTCCTTTGAAACAAAATTTATATCTAAATATCAGGACAGAAACAGTGGGTTCTTGGACAGTAGCCCATGGGGCAGTTTATACGACACCATTTGTCCACTTTTGGTTGACCTAACCATTCGTTGGTGGCGATACAGTTGACCCAGTCTTTGGGGATAATTGATACCGCTGACACCGGCGACCACGTTGTTGGTGAAAACTTGTTTGTGACAGTCGGGGCTGTCGTTGTGGTTGTGTAAAAGGTGGCGCAGTCGTTAAGAATGGCGATGTCTGCACAGTTGACGAAGTGTTCCTGATAGCCGTGTCCTATACCACACAGCGGTCCGTCACATCCCCAGTTGTTACCTGTTGAATACACACACATATGTTAAACTACCCGTCACATTCCCAGTTGTTACCTGTTGAATACACACACATATTGAAATACCCGTCACATCCCCAGTTGTTACCTGCTGAATACACACACGTACGTTAAAATACCCGTCACATTCCCGGTTTTTACCTGTTGAATACACACACGTACGTTAAAATACCCGTCACATTCCCAGTTATTACCTGTTGAATACACACACTTATGTTAAAATACCCGTCACATCCCCAGTTGTTACCTGTTGAATACACACACATGATGTTAAAATACCCATCACATTCCCAGTTATTACCTGTTGAATAATTACAGGTATATGTTAAAATACCCGTCACATTCCCAGTTATTACCTGTTGAATATACACACTTATGTTAAAATACCCGTCACATCCCCAGTTGTTACCTGTTGAATACACATATCATGTTAAAATACCCGTCACATCCCCAGTTGTTACCTGTTGAATACACACACGTACGTTAAAATACCCGCCACATCCCCAGTTGTTACCTGTTGAATACACACACGTACGTTAAAATACCCGTCACATCTCCAGTTGTTACCTGTTGAATACACATATCATGTTTAAATACCCGCCACATCCCCAGTTGTTACCTGTTGAATACACACACATGATGTTAAAATACCCATCACATTCCCAGTTGCTACCTGTTGAATACATATATCATGTTAAATGTGTTAAAATACCCGTCACATCCCCAGTTGTCACCTGTTGAATACAGATATGTTAGTATACATATATCATGTTAAAATACACATGTTAGAATACACATAACATTCCCAGTTGTTACCTGTTAAAATACATATATCGTTAAAATGCCCATCACTCCCCCCCCCCCCCAGTTATTACCTAACGTGCTAAATACCCGTCACATCCCCTGTTGTTACCATAATATTATGTTAAAATAAACATGTTATATTAAAATACCCGTAACATACCCAGTTGTTACTTGTTAAATACATATATCATGTTAAAATATACATATGTTAAAATACACATTTCATATTAAGATATACATAACACCCCTAGTTGTCACCTGTAAAATACACATGTTAAAATACACATAACATTCCCATATGTTAAAATGCATTTCTTACACACCCGTTGGTGACAACATCATTCGTTATTTTTGTTAACACATCGTTGTTTACACATGTACGTGGGTTAACAACTTCAAGACATTCGACTGGCTGCTCCTAGGTGATGACCAGGTCATGTTAAAATTCACTTAACTGGTTTTCGAGGATATGTAAGAAATATAATAATACGTGCGTGTCCGTTAAAATCATTTATCTTACATAACTTATCAAACACGATTTTGCTCGTTTGATAAATTTTAAAACAACTCGTTGTAAGATAAACGGTATAAAACGGCTACTCACGTATTATTCTCTATAGACAGTGATATAACATGTTAAAATATCTCACAGAAACTACTACTGTCGGCTATCGTAAATCACAACCATAGGTGTGTTTCCACATAAGCCAATGGTAGGTTTTTGATTGTTGTGACGACATGCACTCTCGGATCACTATCGAAACATTAACATTAACAGGTGTTCTCGAAATTTGAACATGTCCTGCCCAGTCGCTGATATCAGTAAAGATCGCAGCTTGTAGTAAAGTGTGTTGTTTTGATCTCAAAGATGTAAATTATGTACCGATATTATAAGATTTTGAAGAAAACGAAGTTTTTAAACTTTTGAGTCAGTGATGTATCATCTCAGAAAATAGCCTGCAATTGTCTACTATAGAATCTTCTGAAAGAGGACAAAATGGTATATTAAATTCAGATGAAACAAAATACGTTTGACGTTGTTTGAAACTGACATGCGATAAACATGCACAAAGGTATGTAAGACGTACGTACACATTTTTCTTATTGTGGTTATAACTTTTTAGCATCAACTAATACCTGCTTTTATATGAACACTTCTTTAACAATAAATACATTGTAGAAGAAACATTTACCTGCAGCATAGGTCCACTGCAGAACACATTGTGAACACTGCATGTCCAGCGGTAGACGCACTCTGAACTCAATGACCTTCTCCCACTTTACTACTCGATATGTAGTGCCGAGGGATAGACCGTTTTTGTTTTCTAGCTGAAGGAGATGCGTTTTGAGACAGTCGTGGGTGACAGGCACACTGACGTCATTGTGGGGACACAGGCGAAGCTGTATGGTTCCCAGATGATTTGCCGTCAAAATAATTTTTATATCAATATGAGTTGTCCCCAGTTCGTAACATCTTGAAATTGTACCTGGAAAAGAAATGGCGAATGGTTGATTTCGTTTTAGAACCATGGTCATAAAGTCATCACGTTTATACAATACTTATATTAAATATATGGATGAAACAGGAATTATAGTAATTCGTTTCGGGTGTTTGTCTGAAGTTACCACTACTACGACTAATTATTCTGACATAAAAAAAATAGTTTAAATTAGATGCTCTGAATATCTGGAGTGCGGGGGCACATCTCGGGGATCGGGGTGGGGTGGGTTGGAATAGGACTCACTAGAGGCAACACTGCCGCCACCACCACTACCCACATAATCCCTATCATAATCACATAGACTACTTCTTGAAAATATTAAATAAAAGCCTAATAAAACAGAACTACTTTCAATACAACTTGTATGAATAATTAATCTATATATTAAATAATCGACTTTATAATAATAATAATAATAATACACAAGTCGATTATTGAATTGCGCCAAAATCCAATAAAGGTTGAGGAACGCCTGTCGTGGCCATGGTTTGTAACAAGAGTAACATATATCATATGTAATGTCTGACAATAAATGTCAATTGCGTTCGAAACAGATGGAATACAAAACTTACCAGTAGCGTATTTTCCGAACGGAGGTTGATTTTCCCATGGTCCCCAATAGGGGTCGCCACAAACACCACATTTTCCGCCGTTCAAATCCCACTGGGTCTGAAAGTATTATAATCCCCGTTTCAAATTTAATGTGTTTTGTTTCTTTACTTGGGTTTATTTAAATCTGGGATCTTATTTATTTTTTGCATTAAACAGAATCATGGCGGTTTTTTTCTTAAAGTTAACCGTTTGACAAAATTATCATTATTGTATGATTTAAAAAAAAAAAAAAAAAAAAACACACACACACACACACAAACAAACCCTAAACCCTAAACCCCAAACGGAGTAACCCATTTTCTTTCCTTCCAAATGCCCCCTGTTGACTGTAGTTGCATTCATTTCTATGGCGCCATACCCAAATATTTATTTCTGTCAGAAACACTGAGAATGTATAGGAATGTTTTATTTCAGTTATCTGACAAAGCTCTACGTTACATGATGGCGGCTTCCTGCCAAAAATATTTATTACTTTTGGTTTTCAAATATAAAGCAGGCGCGTGCGCCGGGGGAATGGGTGTTTTACATTCTTGTATACAGAATAGCCCTAGAAGAGGTCAATTTTTCGAAATGTTGGTGGATCAGATCATCCGCCACGGGATTCGCGCCTGTGGCGCTCGCGGTGTCGGGTTTCGCGAGACACCTCGACCACCACCACCCTTGCAAAATTTCAGACACCCTGACCCTACCCATGCAAAATTTCCTGCGCACGCCCCTGTAAAGTTAGCATGATCAATAATAAATACATATATACATTCAAATAATTTCATGACTAACAACTTTTATATTTGATTATTTTCAATTTTTTGAAAATCTATAAAAAATAATCTACAAAAAGAGAGCTTTAATACTTTACGTGAAATTGTATGCTTTATGAATACATGAACACTTTTTAGTTTATAGGTTAAACGTCTGTAAACATAGTTCCTTGCTGCTACTTGAAAACAATCCATTGTCGAAGCAGATTTCGTCTCTAGCACAGAAATAATAGTTAATAAATGTGATAGGACGTTATTGTATAGGCCTAAACATTGCCTTTCTGTGATGACGAGATTTATAATTGTTATGTTCATGGTTAATTATAAATTGCTAGACAAATAAGAAAGAAGAAGTTTGTTATGTTTAGCGACACCACTAGAGCACACTGGTGTATTAATTATCGGCTATTGGATGCCAAATATTTGGTAATTTTGACATATAGTCTCAGAGAGGAAACCCGCTACATTTTTCCATCAGTAGCGAAGGATATTTTATATGCACAGGACAGCACATTCCACGGTCTTTGATATACCAGTCGTGGAGCACTGATTGGAACAAAAAATAGCCCAATAGGCCCACCCACGGGGATCGACCGCGTATCAAGCGAACGCTTTACCACTGAGACAGTAGATATCTGGTCCTGTCTGTGGGAAAGTACATATAAAAGATCCCTTTTCAGTATTACCAAATGTTTGACACATCCAATAGCCGATAATTAATTAATTAATCAATGCTCTAGTGGTGTCGTAAAGAAAACTGGATTAACCGACGGATGATCTCTTAGCGACAGGGTGTCACTAATTACACAGTTTGGAATAGCCTATATTTCATTTCAATTTATTTTAGTTCAAGCTCGCTGTCCTGGGAACACACACACACACACCTCAGCTATCTGTCCAGAACAGTGGGTTAGTAGTTAGTGATAAGAGGGTGTAGTGGTCTTACACCTATCTATTGAGTCGTTAAAACTCGCTCTAATTAGGAGCCGGTACCGGGCTGCGAACTCAGTATCTGGATACCACCGAGGTCGGTTTAAACAGCAATGTTTGACATCTAGTAGGCGATGGTCAACTGCCGCGCGACAATGATTTTGAAAGACGGTGATTAAATAATGTACTGGGGCGTTATCACACAACAATTTCTTTTATTTCATGAGCAGATTTATAATGTGAAGGATGAAAAGAGACGCCTTTATGTAAGCAAGTTTGTTATTACCACAGTTTGTTACATCCATCGTTACAGGCGCAGACCCTAGTTTTAGCCCGTAAACAATGGACACAAAGTTGAGTTAATTTACAAACCTGTAACTCATTTTGATAATGTTACAATAGAGTGAAAGAAGAGTGTGGCGTTAAAACTGTGAAATATCCTTAAAACTCTGATCAATACCGCTACTTCTCAGACGCATGTGCGTTTTTAAAAATATGATAAATGCATTTCTTTTTGGTATCAAAAACACCAGGATGACCAGCAACATTTCGATTCTACAGAAATGAATAATGTAAAGAATAAAATATAAGTAATGTTTTATCATGAACGACTTTAATGGTAAAGAATATGCCGCAGTGTTTAAAAATTAGGGTCTTTCCCATTAAATATCATAAATTAGAAAAATTAGAAATGTATGTCTGGCTTTCATTAGAAAATATGTATAGGCATATGTTTTGGGCTTTTAATCAAATAGTAACAAATGGTACCCTTGCAATTACGCTAAATTTCTGGTTTGATTATTTTATTTTTTAAAAATCACTGTGATTAATATTTAATAGTTTTTAAAAAGGAAAACTATCAATAAACAGTACTTACACTATATCCACCACAATTTAATGCATTATCTTCATAATTGATGGGCAGGCCTGTTCTTTCCCGCCAGAAGCTCGATCTCTGGGGTGGTACTAGCAAATATCCATGAGCATCACACGTAGAAGGAAGAAAACACAAAAGCACAAGAACCCGCAATAGACCCACCATAGTGAAGTAATTATCAATTTAAAGAAACGCTACCGCTTATTTGTCCGTAATATATTTAACGTAAATTGGTGAAGCCAAAACTATTAAAAATAAAGATTAAACATGAAGTAAAATCCTCAAATAAATTTTTTCTCTTATTTCACTGGTCCGTCGTTGACATTTGAGCCTAGGTGTAGCTTCATTCCTAGAACAATGCTAACGTAATGAAGAAATCGGACCGCTGACTTGACGGGACATTAATATCTAAAGGGCAAAATGGTCTGAGCCCTAAGGCTGTTCTATAAACGCAAACGAGTGCAGTGGAAATACTCCTTGGGCTAATAACCATTAATATAAGGTAGAACTGGCTTGCTAACAACACTTTATTGAACTTTCGTATTTAGATGGGTGACCGATAGGTCTGCAACACTGGAAAATACCTTCAAGGTATTTATGATAACAGGTTGCCAGCGGTCCTTTGGATAACGTACGGGGTGATAGTGTGATTGTATACGCCGTTGAGCGGTCCATATATTAACTTAATCTTGTCCACTTACTTGATGGATAGTTCAAACGGAATCACTGCAGATAAAATATTTTCATATACATTCATAGTTTAGGAAAATGCACAACTAAATAAATATTTAGGAAATCTAGAATGGAGGTTTAAGTATAGAATATGAAAATGTGTAGTTTTTTTCTTCTCATAAATTAACGAAATTAGCTAATGCCCTTATATTTACAGAGGGCACGCCGTAGCCCAGTGGTAAAGCGCAGCCAGTGTAGCTCGATCCCCCGTCGGTGGGTCCACTGGGTTATTTTTCGACCCTGCCAGTGCACCACGACTCGTATACCAAAGGTCGTGATATGTGCTATCCTGTCTGTGGGATGGTGCATATTAAAGATCCTTGCTACTAAAAAAGGTAGCGGGTTTCCCTTCTAAAATTATGCCAGAATTATCAAATGTTTGACATTTAATAGCCGACAATTAATAAATCAATGTGTTCTAGTGGTATTGTTAAACAAAACAAGCTTTATATGTACATTTAAGCGATCATTTAAAACTACAATGTCGTCTCAATATATTATAACATCCTTTTACTGATGCAAAGTACTAAACAAAAATGAAAGGGAAGTTACTTCGAACGGCCTTTCACAGAGGCGTACGAGTGAAAAATGTATTCATATTAGCATCACTACCAGCTATATAGGGTTTTTACATGAATCCAACAGTGTGTTTAGAATGGTGGAAATATTTGACGAAAAGGTTTCTGGTCAACTTGTTATGCCCGAATTCGAAGATTTGCCCCAATCTCCCAACCCGCATCTGTTTTGTAGGCATATGCGTATTCAAACGTATTTACAAATATGTGCTAGTTATATAATTGATGCCGAATTTGACATGTGCCATAAAGTTGACCAAGCATTCTGAGAGTACTGCTAAAGCAATACGTGTACCCTACCGGGTGCAACACATTTTTGTATCTCATAAATTCAAGGGCCATAACACTGTGAAAAATGAATAAATTGCCATGAAAATCAAACGTGATCTGTAACAGTACACGAAAAAGCTATCATCAAAATGCCATCTCACTATCTTCATGCATTCACAAAAAACGTCCGCAAAACTAACTTTTATATCTCCCAATTTCAAGGGCCATAACGCACGAAAGTCAAACTTGATCAGTAACAGTACACGATAAAGCTATACATAAATGTTCAGCTCAATATTTCAAGGAATTGTGAAAAATATAACAAAAACATCTGGACAACTATATGTGGAACAGACAGACAAGATGGCGGTGATGAAACCTATAGTTTCCTCAGGCTGGACCGGTAGGAGTCTAATAATGGTATCTCTAAACGGTCCTGGGCCCCGTTCTACGAAGCGATTTTAGTTCTAAGATTGCCTTAAGCGCATAGCTACCCTATGCATTTAAGTTGATCTTAGAGCTAAGATCGCTTTGGGGCTTTGTAACCCAGATGAAGTGTTTTGTTATTGTTTTCTCTGCATAGTCGGAGTGTGGAGGGTGTGGATGAGTGGCACAGCATCATGCCAACATTAAACCGAGAGGGCAGATTATGACCACCCCTCCCAGGTTGAAAGGCGAAAAATATTAATGCCCTCTCCCAGTCGAGCGCTTCACTATAAACTAAATGGCCAATGCCGGGAACTAACCAAACAGCTTGCGAATGTTAGCGAAAAATTAGCTTGCTGAACTTTGGGTCAGTTTTATTTTGAGAGTAGCTGTTCGAATACGAGTTCAGTCATTATGGAGACAGAAGATTTATGTTTACTTTGTTTAACAACACCACTAGAGCATATTGATTTATTAATCATCGGATATTGGATGTCAAATATTAGATTTTTTTTTATTTTTTTTGTACATGTGCTACATCAGCTATATGACCGCCCTCGGTGGCGTCGTGGTTAGGCCATCGGTCAACAGGCTAGTAGGTACTGGGTTCGGAACCCAGTCGAGACATGGAATGTTTAATCCAGATACCGACTCCAAAACCTGAGTGAGTGCTCCGCAAGGCTCAAAAGGTAGGCGTAAACCACTTGCACCGACCAGTGATCCATAACTGGTTCAACAAAGGCCATGGTTTGTGCTATTCTGCCTGTGGGAAATGCAAATAAAAGATCCCTTGCTGCTAATCGGATAGAGTAGCCCATGAAGTGGCGACAGCGGGTTTCCTCTCAAAATCTGTGTGGTCCTTAACCATATGTCTGACGGCATATAACCATAAATAAAATGTGTTTAGTGCGTTGTTAAATAAAACATTTCTCTCTTTCTTTCAGCCATATATTTTATACAGAGGCAGAACATTCACTACGAGTCCACAATTTGACATGAACATTCTAACTTAGTAATAGTTTCCAATAAAAAACAAAATGAGTTCCCATACTAAACTAGATGAGTTCCCATACTAAACTAGATGACTTCCCTCCCATACTAAACTAGATGAGTTAGCGTACTAAACTAGATGAGTTCCCATACTAAACTAGATGAGTTCCTACACGAAACTAGATGAATTCCCTCCTATACTAAACTAGATGAGTTTCCGTACTAAACTAGATGAGTTCACGTACTAAACTAGATGAGTTCACGTACTAAACTAGATGAGTTCCCTCCCATACTAAACTAGATGAGTTCCTGTACTAAACTCGATGAGTTCCCATACTGAACTAGATGAGTTCCTACACGAAACTAGATGAGTTCTCATACTAAACTAGATGAGTTCCCATACTAAACTAGATGACTTCCCATACTAAAATTGATGAGTTCCCGTACTAAACTAGATGAGTTCCCATACTGAACTAGATGAGTTCCTATACGAAACTACATGAGTTCCCATACTAAACTAGATGAGTTCACATACTAAACTAGATGAGTTCCCATACTAAACTAGATGAGTTCACGTACTGAACTAGAGGAGTTCCCTCCCATACTAAACTAGATGAGTTCCCATACTAAACTAGATGAGTTCCCGTACTAAACTCGATGAGTTCCCATACTGAACTAGATGAGTTCCTTAGACGAAACTAGATGAGTTCTCATAC
>JAECMU010033068.1:0-12762 GCA_016106625.1 Dracogyra subfuscus | reverse complement strand
TCATCCCTCAGGCAGTGTCTATTGGAGGACTGCCACTCATGTATGCGATTCGTAACAGGATGTTTCATCCCTCAGGCAGTGTCTATTTGAGGACTGCCACTCTTGTATGCGATTCGTAACAGGATGTTTCATCCCTCAGGCAGTGTCTATTGGAGGACTGCCACTCCTGTATGCGAATCGCAACAGGATATTTCATCCCTCAGGCAGTGTCTATTGGAGGACTGCCACTCCCAGCTTAGACAACCTAAACTTTCACAGGATAGAATATATAGAGCTGTGGTGGCATCCTTACAAATAAACAGGGTACAGCTAGAGAACACCTATGACAAAATATATTGGACTGTGGAGAAATATGTTTTATATGAATCATATATAATAGACAATTATCATAACATATTTTTTGTTCAATATGTATTTAGCATGTCAGACATCTAAATATTATTCTATTACATATTGTGTCATCAGTAATTTATCAGTTACTTTATAACGAAACGGTTGCATGCAATCGAATTCCAGAAGTTATAGAATGTGCATCATCAAAGGGTAAAACATTATTGCATTTGATATAAAATCATATTTTGGAGCTAAAATAATGGCTGTTATTGATTAGTATGTCGAAAAGCAGCAGTTTATCAACCATTACGACAGCCCTGGTGGCCATCAATGTATTTCCTTGAATGACTCACTGCTTGTTCTTGTTCCATTGTAGCAGACGACTGAAGCATAGTTTTGTCTCGAGCATTTGCTGCGACCTTTAACAGACTTCTTAAACTTGCAGTCGAGGATCGATCTCTCGTTGTTATTACACTGCACCTGTTCTATGAGCGCCTCGTCGAAGTTGAATCCGTACGGACTGCAGCAAAGAGCAATTCCCTTCTCATGGCCCAGTTCTCTACACACAGCGCCTATGCAAAAAGTAAAATGATGTGCCGGTATTTAACACAAAGTTGCATAGTAGTTGTTAATTTACATAAACTTTACTGTGAATGTTCAACAAACATGATATATTCAGTAATGTATTCGTACTAGGGTACTATTTAAATAAAGAAACTAACTAAATATTACATAAAAATAGTGAAAAGTGTTTATGAGGACTTAATGCTTTTATTCACTCATGTTGTAAAGAACCGTAATCAGAAAATGCAGCTGTTTTTGAGAAGTTTAAGGTGATGAATTTATTAAGAACTCGACCATTATAATTTGAAACTGTCTATGGTTCTTAACTTCTTATATCAGTTTTGACAGTAATAAAACGTTTCATGTATATTCGTGCATATTACAGTATGTTATGAAAGTGTATATCTCTTATAATTTCTTAATTTCCTATAGTAGTTTTGAGAGTAATATGACTTTTCATTAATACATGCACAAAGACGTCTTGATTTTAGTTACAGTCGCAGTTAACTAGTGTGTTGAATACTCCTTTTACTATATGTCTAACTGACATAATGGAATAATGTAGTTATCTGTTTTAGTAAAGGGTTACATATTACCTGCAGCATTGTCATCGAAGTTGTCTGCACACACTACACCCCACTGTCCATCATGGTAAACTTTGACAATACCACTACTGCCATTCTTTCCTTTGTCCAACCGCACTAAAACAAAGAACATATGAGACATGTATGTAAAGGTTTTTTATAGATCTTAACGTCAAATGCATCATTTATCTTTTGTATAGGCACTGTGTATACAGAACTGGGACATGAGAAGGGAATCGCTATTTGTTGTAGTCCGTTTGAGACATTTATGCAAAAATAAATATTGATTTCACATTTTACGGGAAAAACGTATTCAGTTTTATACCCTGTTATCATTGGAACCCTCCAGAAACTAATTAATGATAACCTTGATTATGTTAGATTATACAAAGTATGCTTATTTCGGCTCCATCAATTTGCCAACATGTATAACATCCAAAGGCCTGTTATTACAGCATGTCATGAAAGTTATCTCTTATAGTTTCATAACTGGGGCAATAGTTTCTGAATTTGGGTTGTTTTTAGCCTTTCTCTTACAGAGGTACACCATGCAGAAGGCTACACATTAAAATATATATATATTATTACGAATAATTTTGTATCGCTTTTTTTGGTATTTGTAGTGTCTCAGAAACGTGTGTTTGTAACCTTGTTAAAATCATCAAACTGATATTATTGTGACCACTGTAGTGTGTCATTCAAAGGTCATAGAACAACTGTCCAGAATAACTATATTACACAGAGCAACTTTATTCTGACCATCCAGTAGTGTAGATGCAATTGTCTTGAAAATACCATGATGGCTTATAATATAGCTGCGTATTAATATCGATTGTTATGAGCAAATAACTAATGCTAATTATGGTATGGATCATTAGTCCATATTTAAGTTGCTTGATATATTTTAAGATTGGTAATTTCCAAAATTATGTAATAAACAAAAGTATGTACTAACGGGATTCGAACCTACTGCACCAAATCACACAGCATATGACATCAGTCGCATGATCAACTGGGACATCCTCAAAGATTAAACTTAAACTGTTGTCTTCACAAGAGCACATATATTTATTAATCACAGGCTATTGGATGTCAAACATTTGATAACTGTGACACATAGTATTCAGGGGAAACTTGAAAAATTTCCATTATTAAGGGATCTTTTATGTTCCACGGACAATCATATAATGGACCCTACAACCAAAACACCTCAGGTGAGCGTTCTATTAACCGCGCTAGATTACGTCTTTTGCACAAAGATGAATATCAAATTAATTGTAGTTGAGGTTAACACTATAGGGTGTATAACCAAATCAAATCCCATAGAAGACAATAGTAGCATATGTGATTAAAAATTCCTACCTGCAGCCTATCAATGGACACATACACAATGGATATAAATACTGCCACCCTCACCCTTAAAGTCAATCAGAAACAAAATTGGGTGTTAAGCTGCTCATTTCAGAGTCTCTGACTACCCTAGTTCCACAAAACATTATGGATGTCATTTAGTTTAGTAATGCCTGTACAGTATATAAAAGGTATGTTTATAACTGCACTCACCTGCTCTGAAGCATTCAACAGATGCAGCAAAAGTCGATGATATGTATCTGTTGCGTTCGGGATCCCAGGTAGCTTTACAGTGGTGGAAAGCTGTCTCATTGCCCTGGCACTTCACATAGGAGATGACGATCGACTCTGAAGACCTCCTGGGATTAGACGTGTACATAACCTCTCCTCCCACGTAACCCAGAGTTTTGCAGAAAACAGATGCCTCTTTCGCGCCGAAATCTAGTCGAGAAATGAGACCCCATTTCCCTTCAAAGAACACCTGAGCAGATCCTCTGTTAAATGACCCCGGAGCTAGACGATATTGGATTCCTCCTAGATCAAAAACCAAAACAACAATGTGTCACTACTATTTTTCAGAAACTGTGTATGAAATTCCATGTTAAACCTTATTATTCTGAATCTGAAAAATACAAACATTAAATGTAGTTTTATCCTGCAACCAGTGTTCCTACTGGCCTGTTATGATGACCTGTTAAAGCAAAGTCATAACATGCTAGTACCATGTTATGACTTTTGACGTCACGTTTCTGAGTAATGTTGACCTCTGACCCCATACAGCAAAAGCCTTGCTAGGTAGACAATACTCGCTTTGCGTACACAAATCAGGAATAAATAATGATTTTCCGAATATTCCTGTAGGATTGCAGGATAAAGATAATAACCAGTTAATGACGCTTGATATCGGCTTTATCCTGTTCAGGACGAATGGGAAATTTCGCTCGGCAAGCCTCGCGGAATTCCCCATTCTTACCTTCACAGGATAAAGCCGATATCAAGCGTCATTAACTAGTTATTCTCTATTTAATTTAAATGGTTAAATTTGAGTATTGAGATTAAACGTCTAATGCTTCAGAATCAGCAGTTCTTGGAAAATGTGGCTTATCTAATACTCTATTTCAGGGATCATGCATATTAAAATTGGTGCAGTTTCGTCTAAGGATAGAGTCTTTTGAATAGACTGAATAATTATAAATACGGGCCCATACACTTACGTGTGGAGGGTCAGTGGTAGCCAAATGCAGAAAGAATGGCCTTACCTGTCGTGAACAACAAAAGTACTAAAAATACTACTGACCTTAGAGGACATTTTTGTTCATAATATCATCATAAAATGTATTTTAATAAGTTTAATTATTGAAAAAAGGCGATAGAAAAATTAATTAGCGAGAAAGTTGACAAAATTAAAAGGATGATAAAACAAATAATTTGTAAACAAATACAGGAAAAAACCCCAGAAACATGATAAAGAAAGTAAAAGCTATTCTAAATACAACAGAACATCAAACGAACTCACTTGCAGAATCCGTGCACAGAGCTGATGCCCCTTTTCTAGATGTGGAACAACCATGGGCACCATCGAATCCATCATGGCTGCATGCAGATAGATTTCCACTTCGGTTGCTGCATTTCACATGGCCCATTATGACCGGGAATCCGTCCTCTAGGTCTGTTGGTGCGATAGCGACCCCGTTGAGGTATCCCAGCTGTCGACAAGCCGAGACGGCTTCACTATCACCCCAACCATCGGCACAGATTGATCCCCAGACGTTGTTTCGACTGACGTTCACAAGACCAAAGAAGCTGTCATGTGAAAACGCAAGTCTGAAACCTGTAAATAATAATAATAATTGTATACTTAGGCAAACATTGGCCAGGATAGTCCGTTACACGCATGAATACATTTTGGGGGTAAAGAACATTTATATTATGAACGAATTTTACCAAAGCCGTTTCCTTAAAAACAACATCAAATTCCTATCCCATGAAGTAGTAGCCTAAATGTATATGCGTGTATCTTGTGTAAGAAAATGATGAAAGTTTAATTTGTTTTCAATGCAGATAAATCCATATTAATTACCATTATTTTACTGATGGTGAAAATATTTCTCCATCAGTGTGATTTATGTTACATTACCTCAGACTATATTATCTATACGTACCATCTTCAAATGGTTCCTTTCTGCAGACGACTGACACGTAGTTTCCACTGGAACATTTTGTCATGTCAGTCTTGCACGATGCCAGATCAGCCTCATTTCCAGAACACTGGATGCTACTCACAATGGACATGCCTGTAGGTATGGGGCCCAGAGCAGAGCAGCACTGCCTCTTGCCGTGCTTGAAGCCAAGCTGTCTGCATGCAACCTCCACAGCCGCGCTGTTGAACCCTGTGTCGCACACGGCCACCCAGCTTTCGTTGACACTCACTTCCAGACGACCGTAGTCGTGTCGCTTGCTGATCACGTCACCAGCCAAGCGTACTGCGAGAAGAAAAACAAAACATTTTAAATATATAATGAGTACAGAGTATCAAAGACCAAATTTCAATTACAATTATTGTCGTGATGTCTTTATAAAGTACAAAGATGTAATGTGGAACTGAATGTCAGAATCATGAGAATGAATGTCAGTAACACAGATGACCTCCTTACATTGAAGGGGAGGGACGTCGCCCAGTGGTAAAGCGTTCCTTTGATGCAGGTCGGTCTAGGATCGATCCCCGTCAGTGGACCCATTGGGATATTTCTCCTTCCAGCCAGTGTTCCACATCTGGGGTTACAAAGGCCGTGGTATGTACTATCCTGACTGTTGGATAATGCATATAAAAAGATTGCTTTGCTGCTAATCAAAAGAATATCCCATGAAGTGGCGACAGTGGGTTTCTTCTCTCAATATAGGTGTGGTTCTTAACCATATGTCAGACGCAATATAATCGTAAATAAAATGTGTCAAGTGTGTCGTTATATAAAGCATTTTCTTCCTTCCTTACACCGAGAACGAGGATTTGGGTTGCAGTTACTGTTTCCTGTTAAGCTATTGGGTGTGATCGCTTGTTTATTTCCATTGGTATACATATACACAGATAGCAAGACCATGTCGTGCTGTTTTTAGTTCCATCACATTTGGCATTTTACTTGTTAACAGTAAAAGGATAAGTTTTTATTCACTAGCCATGCAGCTGTCTGCTTGTCCTACCAGAAAAACGTTCTGATCCAGCACTCTATGGTAGTTCGATACATAATAAGACAATAACAATAAGATATTTGGTTGCCTTAAACCCGAGTAGCTTCTTTCTTTAATTCATTGAATACATGGCTAGTTTATCACAGTATATGGAACAGCATTTGCCATTAACATGAGTCGAAAAATGTCCATGATACTCTGAACTCTATATAAATGTCTTTGGTTTACGAAATATTTCTTTCTAATGATATTTACCTTTGGAATAACACATAACAGCGCCATCAAAAAGGTGAGAATCGCATTTGGAATCTGTGTCACCCAGCCCTGTCATGGGACAATCAAACAAACTGGTCTCGTTTCCTGAACAAAACAAATGATTAATCCATACAGGTCCGCTTCCTGAGCCCTTTGCTCCTGGTGGAACAGAAACTCCTGATGGGAATCCCAGATGGCGGCAAATAATAGACGCGGCAGCGTCATCCATGTGCAGACCACAAATCGTTCCCCACGTTCCATTGATATTCACTTCAACTCGTCCCTCGATATTTGTGCCACCCTGAAGGCGGAATGTCGGGCTTCCTATTCCTATAAAACAAGCAATGAAGATTCCTATAAATCTGCAAATGTTTAAATATACAAACAAGCGAATTATTGTTTCAGGAAGACTAACTACATAAGTGGTTTGTTTAACCGATCTCAAAGCAACAGTTGTTTATACGTTAAAAGTTCAAGCATAAGATGAAAAGGCAAAAAAGGGAAGGAATACAGAACATTGTCCATTTTGGGACATTTTGGGTAAAACAAAATGGCAAATCTAACACACTGTCCACAGTTTGCAAAAAGTACCCACTTCTGTCAAACGCTGTTATTGTAGATATTTTATGTAACAGCAATATATATATATATATATGTAGACAATTACTTTCTGTCAAATGATGGTGTGTAATATTTAAAAAGAACACGTATCACGCAATGTATTTATTATGCATGGATTGTCTTCTCCAGAAAGAAACAACAGACCATGGCATTACAACATCCCCACTAAAATGAAAAAGACGTCAAATAAAGCCCCTCCCCCCCCCACCCCCCCACCCCCAGTATCTGGTCAGACCAAAGTTCCAGAATTGATTTGACTATTTTACAATGTTTATTTTTAACCATGGATTGCACAGAAAAGGTGGAAATATTTCATACCGAAATAAGGGGAATATTTAAACTGAAATCAGAACGTACGTCATAGCTCCTGCGCGATGGCAGTCTGGCTCCAGGTGCGGTTTTACGTCATAGCAAGAAAGCCCGGCAAAAATCAATACCGCGAGCGACAATTTTCCATTTTTGTGTAACACACAACTTTATTATCATGATCTTTGTAATAAAAGTTTCTATCCATATTTTTGCATCTATAAAACAGAAATTTGTAATGGGTTTCTTAACATAAAAGTTTATAATGATGCATACCTGGTTCCTTGTAACAAAATACGGCCGCCTCGCTGTCAGGAGAACAGTCTGTGACGTGGCTCCACGTGACGTTAGCGCAGTCCTCCAGCAAGTCCTCGTTGCCGGTGCAGCCGACGTTGGTGAGCCACCTGATGTGGTCGACGATCTTGTCTCGTTGATTCATGTAATACTTGTAGGCGAAACCGCCGTTCAGAAAGCCAGCTTCCGTACAGATGACCTTGGCGTCGTAGTCGTCAAAGCCATCGGAACAGACGTATCCTTTGTGAGAGAAATACGTAGCCGAGACTCGTCCTCGAGTGCCGTTGTCCAGCCTCACAGTGTATGCTAGACCAAATAAACGAACAATATATTATTAACAGTGTACTAACATAATGCAATACACATTTTAATGCAGTATGCATTATTGTATTGTATTGTGTTGTATGCTGTGCTGTGCTATTCTGTTCTGTTCTGTTCTGTTCTGTTCTGTTCTGGTCTGGTCTTAGTCCCAGTCCCGGTCCCGGTCCCCGTCCCCGTCCCTTCTTGTCTTGTCTTGTCTTGTCTTGTCTTGTATAGTCTAGTCTTGTCTAGGTGGTTTGCTGGCAACCCTATATTCTAGTCTAGTCTAGATGTTTTGCTTGCAACCCTATAGTCTAGTCTAGTCTAGTCTTGACTAGGTGTTTTTCTGGCAACCCTATACAGTTGTTTGGCAGTAACGATAATATGAACACATATTGTTGTCGAGATTCGGGCATTTTTGTTTAATTTGGGCACAAATTAGTCTGCTCATCCCGTACCCCCGTACAAACAGTCATGTGAGCCCCTATAGATATGCTTGTGTACCCAGGAGAGCGTACATTAATCTTAATTGGATATGAGCAGGGAAATAAGTATAAACAAACAATGCTAACCTCCAGTGTTGTCCGTGACGTTGGAACATACCACGGACGCGTACTGGTTCGAGTCACACAGCGAGTAGGAGAGGTCGTGGCTGCAGTTGAACAGAGACGCCTCCAAGCCACTGCACCTGACGTTGGCGATGGCCACGCTCCGGTCGACGGTGCCGAATGACGAGCAGCAGATGGATTTTCCGGACACGAAGCCCATCTCGCGGCAGACGACAGTCGCCTCGTTGTCACCGAATCCGTCGGCACAGACCAGTGTGTAGGAGAAACCCGTCCATACCTCCACAGCGCCGTACTCCGAGTTAGGCTCCAGGCGAACTGAAAATAAACAGAGTGTTCTGTATAGTAATATTCTGAATTAGGCTTTAAGCGAACTTAAAACAAAAATAGTGTTCTCCTATATTAATATTCAGAGCTTGTTTCCAAATGAACGAACATAAAACAAAATGTACTGTATATTAATATTTAGAGTTTGGCTCTGAGTAAACTTAAAACAAACAGTGTTGTATATTTTAATATCTGTTTGGCACCAAGCGAATTTAAGATAGAGTGTTCTGTCTATTAATATTCAGATTCCGGTCCATGCAAACTTAAAACGGACAGAGTATTATGTGTATTAATATGTATTAATATTTATTTGTCTTATAGTGAACTTAAAACAAAAGGAGTGTTCTGTATATTAATAATAGCAAATTTAGTTAATATAATAAGTACAGTATAAGCATTGTAAATCCCATTTGTATATGATGACATTTATTTGTGATGATATTAATGTCAACTTAATTTATTTTATTATGAAGTTAATACATTTTTAATACAATAATTTCTCCAACCCATATTTCCTTGGAAAACATACAGGACACACCCCTTACTAAAACGTGATGCCTCACCTCTAGGAAAGCAGTACACCCCTGCGTCATTGTCGTGATCCTTGCAGTATCGTGCGCTGTTATTCCAGCCTCGGTTTGGACACGAGAAAATCGACTGGTCGTCTGACCGACAGCGCATGTCATCTAGATACACGGGTCCTTGTCCACGCCCGTACCTAGATCTGGCGTAGGCTATTCCCTCGACGAAGCCGAGTTGGCGGCAAAGAGCACGTGCGTCGTATCTAGACCAGGCGTAATCGCAGACTGTCCCCCACTGACCATCGTACTGGATTTCAACTCTGCCGTAATTCGTTTTGCCGCCTGCAAGTCTAACACTAACACCTACAAGAGAAAAGCGTATAATTTGTTATAATGCTAAAACCTGTATCAGCATTGTTAAACATAGCGTCTTGTTGTTTTGGGGGTGGGTTTTTTTCTGTTTTGTTATTATTATTTTATTTTATGTGTATGTGTATTTATTTTGTTTTGTTTTGTTATTATTTATTTTTATTATTTTCCTGTGGATTTCTTTCAGGTTTATTTATGGGTTTTCTTCTTCTTCTTCTTTTTTCTGGGGAGGGATTTTTGGTGTGTTGGTGTTGTGAAAATGTTTTTAGAAGAAATTTTACAATAAGTAAGTAATATAGATATTTATTTTTAATTCTAGCCTGGCGTTTATAAACCTTTTAGAATCTTACACTTAAGACTCATAGATTCTGATACTTTAACATCATGGCAATGCCAAACAATTTACATATATGTGATGTTATTGAAGACTTGAGTATATATATATTTTTAATCTCGGGTCCTGGTCTCTGTTGTAGCTCAAAATTCATTTTGTGCAAAAGAATTTATAAAGGGGAAGGTCATTACATTCTAAAAAGGGAAAGGTAAAGGTAGCGAGAGATCTGTAGAGGTTCGCGAACATTCTCCCTGGAACATTTTGAAATAAAGATGTCCAGAGACGAAGGTTTAGGGTAATGTTGTGTTGTATATTGTGGACTATTTAGCAAAGTCATTAAATAGAAGATTTCAAACGGGTGGAAGAGAGGCCACAGGATTGCTGTGTCCCCAGTGGCGTAAGTATGGGGGGCCTTAGAGGCCAGTGCCCCCCCCCCCCCCATTCACACTATGGGCCTCCCATTCCCCCCCCCCCCATTTGACTGTACATAATAAATACACCATTGGCCCCCCCCCCCCCCCGTCTCAATCCACCAATTGTACCTCGAGAAGTATGAGGGTAAATGACTTTGAAGAGATTTGGCTGCATGTACCCACCTGTAGTGGAATAGCACAGGACCCCAGCTGACGTCTGCGAGTTCCTACACTTCTCACTAACGGTGCTGTTCATGACACACTTCGTCAAACTGTCCTCCTTCCCTGTGCAGTTCACCCCGGAGAACCAGACGAGGTCGTACAGGCTAGAGCTGATGGTGCCGAACCGAATCCCTCCAGCGAATCCTTTCTCCTTGCAGATGACGTCAGCGTCAACGTCGTCCCAGTCTTCTTCGCAGATCGTCCCGTTGAGGCCGTACCTCTCCACCAGGACACGGCCGCTGTTGTCGTTCTGGATAGTGAACTTCACGTCTGAATTACAAATGAGGATTACTGTGAGTAGAGATGGAGATATACCAGACCACTCTGCTTAAGGGCAGCTGTTACTCTGAATCCCACATCACTTCCCTGAGGCCAGTTCAAGGAAAGCAATGTTCGGTACCCCATAGCATGTGAATTTCAAAAAGGTACTATAAAAGGATTAAATAGCTTTGGTCAATTCGGTAATATCTTAGGTGACTCCGAAAAATCTGTTAGGGGAGCACAACTGAGAGGCAATTAACCGCTCCCCTCAAGTTGGTTCACGGCGAGGACTGATATACCAAATAAAACCTTCTAGGATCAAAATACGAAGAGTACTTAGATCATTAAATACTGCAATAACTTCCATTGGTGTGTGATGTAAGAGCTGTGCTGCTTTTGACCAGTAAATGTATGTAATTTGATTTTAGCTAGTGTCAGTGTACTAGGACTAACTGAAGATTCCTACAATAGAATAATTAGTATAACAATTTGTTGTGCGGAACTAAGGTAGTTATTGATGCTTCATGTTATATTTGAAACTAGTAACTTAAATGGACATACCTAGTTTTTAAACACTAAGGCATATTTTTCACCTAGACTAGTTTCAACTCGTAAAAGTGGACACTAAATTTGGTTAATTTACAGACCTATAACAAATTTGGTTACAAAAGAGAGAAAAACAGAGTCTGTGACGATGTTGAAATATCTTTAAAAATAGACTAAAACGCGACTCCATAATCGTTACTTCTCAGACGCACGTGCGTTTTTTTTAAATATTAAAATAAAATGCATGTTGTGGTATTAGAAACATCAGGATTACAAAAGACACTTCATTTGTACGGAGATAGATAATCTAAACAATAAAATATAATAAACCCCGACCCCATTTTGTCTGATACACGTTAAAGGTGGGGATAATAGTAAAATTTATATCTATGGATATAAAATTACGATCATTGAAACGTTGCATATAGCTGTTATTATTTATCAATTTTAAAGATGAAACATTTTTATTATTTCCAATGACAATTCAATAATTCCTGTTTGACACTACCTGAATTAGAGGATTCTTCGAAACAGAGAACCCTGGCCTGCCCAGCCCTGAAGGGACAGGCAGACTTCCTGTACGTGCAGTTCAACAGGCTGGGTTCGTTCCCCGTGCACCGCAGCTGGGTGATGTAGTTCGGGTAGTGCACGGATCTCGTCACCCTCAGAATCTTCGATCTTGAAAAGCCCATATCCCGACAGGCCACTTTGGCATCCGGGTCGTCGAATGAGTCGGCGCAGACAGGATTCCAAGCAGTTCCGGTTGTCATACTCAACCTTCCCACCGCCATATTCTTTCCAACAGTTCCGTGTCTAACTCGAACTGAAACATTGGAGCATGTATATATGTGAAGAGAACGAAGATCCTCCTGGTGAATTCCAGTAGTGGAAAAATAGAAAAATATCGCCTGTTACTGATTCATCAGTTTTTGATATATTTTCGCCTAATCACTACATTAAACAGCATAAACATGATCGAAACTGACAACACAGTACAAAGTACTTAGTCTACATAACTTAATAAAACGCTAAAGAATACAAGGTATTGCAAGCATGATAAGAATCTCTCTTGAAATTCTAAGCTTTCGAGACGAGGGACACGGGACAATTACCTTTCTCCACCCTCTCCGCCAGGGCTGGAGGAAATCCTCAAATTTGGGCAAAACGATAGAGATATTCGGCCAAAATTAACTTGCCTCAAACGTTTTCTCAATGGATTATATTAGCTAGCAACCCTTTATTGCCGTTAGGCAGTAATACTTAGATGAATCGTATCCAGATTCGGACATTTTCGTTTAATTAAAAACAAAATCAGCATGTCCTGCTAAACAAACTGGAGCCGGTACGCCTATGCTTAAAATAATAAAATATTTTGCTCTCGAAAATGTTCAGTTCATTAAATCCTCCACC
>JAECMU010033051.1:1485-12178 GCA_016106625.1 Dracogyra subfuscus | reverse complement strand
TAAGAGAGATTTAATTAAAAATAAGATTAATAATTGTAACATTGAAAACATTCGTCAATTTATGCATATCTTTAACATAATAATAGATTTTAATTTTGTAAACAATAATCTGATAATCTGCATAGGTAGCCTAGAAGAAAATAAACAGCGATTGAGTTATGGTTTAGTTTAGACTTCAGCTGGCGGCAAATAGTCTTGATAATACAAGGCATTAGTTATAAGTTGGCGTCCAAACAACGGGCCGTATTGTTGATTGTTAAAATTACTCAACCGCAAACTGTTGGTCAGACTAGGGGAGCAATGAATAGTTCCAGCAGCTCGTGGCAGTAGAGTGCACGCACATGAAAGGGTGGAATTTCAGACACCGATGACTTAAACGTCTTGCTGATTGTAGAGTGACTGGACATGTCAAAACATCTGGTAGCCCGGCGGACTACCGGGGTTAGACAACTGGTAGTCCGGGGGAGAAATTGGTAGCCAAAACACCCCGGGCTACCGCTAAGGTCGAGCCCTGAATGCCCCAATGCGGTGTCATCTATTATTATTTTTTTGGAACAGTACTGAATACTCATACTTTATGAACATATATGGGCGTTACAATTCATACTGCTAATTCCTTTTTAATTTATTCCAGTATACTAAAGGAATTTTGATTTTTAAAAAATTAATGTCTTGATATTTATCATTCATGATTCATGATTCAAGATAAAAATATCCAAATTAATATTTTATTTTGGCAAATGTCACCTTTTAAATGTTACAGTTTATACATACATGTATATTATTATTACTAATTTTCTTTATTCCTTTCTAATTGTTTTCTTTTTTAACATCCCCCTCCCAGAAAGTAGTGATGACATCACTTGGGAACTACATGTATATTGACAATTTTATTTTTCTCCACCCCTGGTACCATCAGAATGTATATTCAGTACAGCTGGGGGAGGGGGGGAATTTTAACAGCACAGAGGGCAGCACTGAATCCTGCAGTAGTAGATATGCAGTGTATAATTCAAGTTGCATATAGAATAATTGTGTCAAAATGTAAACTTACACCCTTAATGCTAAAATCATTCTAAATATGTTATTAGGGACACCCAAATAACACATCAATGTGTTAGTGATCATTGTAAACCAATTGGATCACATTGCTGACCTATCCCACTTGTCTGGTAACACCAATGACATAATGAGCTTGTTCATAGGGTAACACTGACATGTGTCCGCACATACAGGCTGATTACAGTGCTGAATGGCCAGATATGATTTTAGGTTTCTTTGTTCATCTAGTTTCCAAAAGTTAACAAAGAAAGAAATGTTTTATTTAACAACACACTCAACACATTTGATTAATGGTTATGTGGCATCAAACATACTGTTAAGGACCAAAAGTTAACAATAAAACTTTATAATAATAATATAAATAATTAATATAATCATCAACATAAACAATTTAAAATTATGTGGTCTCCTTCATTCGTAGATTGATGGAAATCATGGCTTACCATTATGCTTTTGGAGACATTGGTATAGATTTTTTTCCCTGTTGATATCACAGTAAGCATCAGTAATATCAGCTATTGAGTGCACCTGTAAAAGAAAACAAAAAATGTATAGATGTATGCATGTCATTACATAAGAAATATACCCTCCCATCCTCTTTAGGCACACAGAATTCAAGCCCCTGGATGGGGGATCACAATGAAGAATTTGAGACATTTGTCCCTCCATGTGCCAAGCATGCTTTATACAAAATTGTGTTGGAACTGTCAGGTTGAAAATGATGGACAAAATTGTTTTGCAATAAGTCACTGAGCTTTGGGCTCATCCGACCTAAATAGTGCAGGCATTGAAATAAGCATTTTGTCTGGTAACCCATTTACAGGTTACTACAAAATATACCCCGGTAACTTTTTAACACTAAAATGAAGACGTTTTGAAATTGTATCAGTGCACATGAATATTAGTATAAGAAACGAAATACAGACATTAAGTTTATCTAGTGGGCACTGCTTTAATGCGGAATGCTGAAATTGCTTTGCAATTGCACAAGTGTGCATGAACATAGGTGCAATTTCATATGAGGAAACAAAACACGGAAGTAAATTCAACCAGTGGACACTGTTTAAACACGGATTGACTATAATTGCGTGCAATTGCATAAGTGCACACGAATATCGATGCACTTTCTTATGAGTAAATGAAATGTGGAAGTCCGGAAAGCATTCTCTGCTTTACGGTCGGAATCGAAACTACCATTACGTTAACAAAAAAATTGAGAATAACACCCCATTTTTTACTATTTTTCTTTACATGTGGTAACCTCCCGGTAACCTGAACAACCTAACAACCGCTCTCGACTTATTTCGATGCCTGATAGTGACACTTACCCGTCGACACCTGTGCTGACACTGCAGCGTGACAGCAGCATCACAGCATGGTCGACCAGGCCACTCCTCAATCTGTTGAAGAACTGAAAAACACAACAATAATAAGAGGGATGCAGACAACATCATAGTGACCTACAGTACTGATTACAAAGTCTGTTTTAAACCACGTTCATTTCTTAATCATCGGCTATTGCATCTCATTCATTTGGTAATTCTGGCATATAGCCTTAGAGAGGAAACCCACTATATTTTTCAATCAGTAGCAAGGGACCTTTTATATGAATCATCCCACACACTTTAATATACCAGTAATGGTGCACTGGCTGCAATGAGAAATAGTGCAATGGGTGACCAACAGAGATCGATTCTAAACTGACCACGTATCTGGGAAAAGCTTTACAACTGGGCGATGCCATACCTTCAGTATAAGACTAGATGAGTTTTCCAAAAAATGTAAAAGCTTGAAGAATGTTTTGGTAGACGTAACTGCTGTAGCTGAAATGGTTGTTATACTTTGGAAGCTGAATTGCGAATTTGAGGAATAATTGTCAAATTTTATTTTAATTTGGCACAAAAATAAAATCAAGTAATCATTGATGTTTTTTTAGAAAATAACTGTGGTTTTGCATTTTTAAAAGATAATTTGGTGAAATGTTTTGCTCACCCAGAGCTAGCCCTAAACATGGATTACATACAAAAGCAAAATGGCCAATGGCAGAAAACTGCATGTAGTTTGCCCTATGCAATCTCAGCGAGGTCGATATCAGTGACCTCGTTATAGTCTCATATGTGGAATCTAGTAATGTAATTGTGTTTTTTACACAATTTGTGTCCAGACAAACATTTTGGGAAATTTAATGGTAATTAAAGGTATGAGAGTAATTTATTGTTGTGGTTAACAATTTGGTTCAACTATAGCGCCTTGAACAGATTTATAGTGGTGACCTCAAAATGACCTGACATTCATCACAAAAAATGGAACCATATGTTTTCTGAATTTGTAGTGATTATAAATATCATTGGTTCCAAATATGAACACAAACTTTCCACAAGACCTATTTAGCTACACATGCCCCTATAGAGTAGGACTTGATTTGTAACAGGATATTTTTAATACCAACATTATATGGCAAAACCATGTTGGCTTGCATGTCGAATGTTCCCTACTAAAAGCATAACTACTGTGTTTTTAAAGAGGATGCATTGGTCCAGAACCAGATTGCTGTAATATTCTGTAATACATTCCATAACACCATTTCATTTAGAGCATATTACATAATTCTATTTTCCATAGTAGCTTTCAAACAATTAAGTTTCTTTATATTTATTAAAACATTTTTAATTTGCTCTGGTATACCAGTTATGAACACAGAGATACGCAGTTTAAAAAGTATCACAATTATAAATGTGACAATTATCTTGGTATTTATACAATCCATGAAAGAATTTAAAAGTTATAAGCAATTATAAACCTAACAAGTTTCAACATGAAAATTATCTGAAACTGTAAATAAAAACATAAAATTTTAGCAATAACAGAATAGTGTGTAAAGTTGTTTATATCATTTTTATATACATCAATAGATGAAAAAGAATATTTAAAACTTATAGAAAAGAAAAGCTGAGGTAATAAAGAGGTTTGAACTTTATGACGACACTGATGGCAATTGTTGTCATTGAGACATAAATTGTCATGGCTTAAAAGTGTTGTTGGTGAGCGTCTTCAACATTATTTGCCAGTATATAACATTTGTATTTTTAAAATATCTCTACATTCAGCAAAATAACATTTCAGTCCTGTTTATTTGCTGAAAAGTCATTTCTTTTTAAACAATTGCCACAGGCAGTCTCACAATTGCCACAGGCAGTCTCACAATTGCTGGTGGTCGACCATTTCACCCACAGTAATTCTTTTTTTAATTACCGTGGGAGACATATTCTTAAGTTGAGCCCTGGACTAGCAAACTAATTATTATCTATTTTATATTCTTCATGACAAGACTTTTATTTGTCACATTCTCTTAAAGCTCATGACAGGTGACATATATTTGATAATAAGTGGTAATTGTTTATTATTATATATGCAAAATTTGTCAATTCAGCAATAAAGACATTAAACTTGTGACAATAATGCATAGAGCAGTAATTATAGCTCACAGGTATTTTCCCACCACTCACCGTGAAAAGAAACCTTTGAAATTTATTTTATTCAGGCTTTGTGGGAAATGTAGAAACCTATCAATCAAACTCTGCTGGGGGTGCCTTTCATTCTAAGTGAGACATTTTGCCAACAAAAAAGGCTTACTTTGTCCCATGCGCTGACAAGCAGAGCTGCATTTTGTGTTCTGCCTTTACATGGCTGACAAGATGATTGAATTCTGGCTGTCAGAACAGACAGTACACCGGCAGACAGTCAATGTCTTTCTCTATCCCAGTGGCCATCACCTGACAGACACATACCCAATCCCTCACCCAATCCCCAGCCTCCTTTCCCATTATGCTGATAAACATGTAGTAATCATCTTGAATAGTATTCATAACTTTTGAAAGGTCAAACAAACTTTCTAACTGGAAACCATACATATGATGTATAGAATTTGCTTGTTTATAATTTATATACACTCATATATTTTAGATGTATATCCATGTATAACAACAAACCTATTAAAAAGACATGCAGGTAACTTGTAATTAAATTTAAATAATTGTTACACATTATTATTTGAACTCTTAATTTCTGATAGACGATTTTATCACATTATTATAGTACCACATTTAATTTCTGATAGACGATTTTATCACATTATTATATTATTATATTAGGATTTGATGCAGAACGTTTTTAGGGACGGGGTATAACATTTAAAATGGGAACCCCCGTATTCAAAAGCATGTTAACATTATTATCTATATGCACTGTATTCTTACACAGAAATGTTACCAAATTACATGTTCATCAATAAATGCATTAAACATGTATTCATCTGTTAAAAATGATGCACTCTGAATTTGGGGGTGAATACTCTCCCCTTAGATATATGCACCAGACAACAATAAGTACCATATAGAAATCTGGATTAAATATCAGTATTTTTATTTGTATCCATCACAAAACATATGTAACTGATGAAATATAGTGAGTTTCCTCAGAAGACTAAACATTAGAAAATGTTTTCATTCAAACTATTGTCTTCTTTTGGTATGGTTAAACAAATATCGCTAATATAACTTTAGTAACTGATCATAAACCATCTTACTTACACTGGCCAGAAAAGTCAGGATAGCTTCGTTAATTTCCTGTCTTTAATGGTTTCACTCAAGTTATTTCTTGGCATATAAATTTGTTCAAGCACAATTTTATTGTTTAGATTTATGTTTTAAGTGACTACCATATAACTGGAAAAAAATTAGGTTTTTTTTGTTTGGATTTTGAGGGTAAGAGGGCAGCCTTGAAAATATAAAACCTTGAAACTATGTGAAAATATCAACAATTTCTGTGAAAAATATTAACTGTGATCACCGCAATACACAGATCACAAAACACTGCCTGGGATTAGTGTACTGAAGACACCAGGTTATTGTAGATGTATGCTGTACAGTAAAATGCTTACACACTGGTAGGAATGAAATGTGCCAAGCTCAGATTAAACTCTACACAGTCCGACTTAGAAAACATCGGACATGAATCTTAACTGGCTTTAGTTGAAACCAACAACTGATCCATTGTCGCACTAATAACATACAGTATTACTCAACTGCAATTGTGTGCTCTATTAATTGTTTAACTTTAAGCAAAGGTGTTAACATACAATCTTTTAATGTTGATTATGTACAAAATAGAATATTCAATGTGCTTAACCATGGAAATAAAAACAAGCCAAACCTTGAAAATAAGAAACCTCAAAACACAAACATTTTAGACTAGAAACATTTCCGGTTAATCAGTGTGAGTATAATGTGGCATTGATAGGGAAGTAGCATTTTTTAACTGAACTTGCTGAAAGGTTTATTACATGGAGAATTATAAACTTCTGAATGCTTTACAACAAACAATGAACCTGTTGAAGTTATTGCATTACATTGTATATTAACATAGTATTAAATTCATAGAAAGAACACATCAACCAAAGCTTTGTTTTTGCAGGTCTATTTTAGCAGACTGTTCCTAATATTCATATGTTTTATCTGGTTGGACAGAACTACAATGTATAACATGTGATCTCTGCACTGCTGGGCTAAAAGGATCCAGATCTTGAAAACACAATATCAGGTGTCAGTTTTCAAACCTAACACATACACAGATAGCTAAAGCATCACTATACAGGTATAAGAAATGAAAACCATCAATTCATAGCCAAAAAGACTAATATTTGATAACTAATAATTAAATATGTTTGTTCTACACCAGATATTTCTTTCATTTATGATAAAAACTTTACAAACAGTATCCACTACAATATAATTATAGTAATACACTTGGGTACTTTAAAAATATATTACATATCTCAAGATACAAGAGGATTAAAACAATTGATTGGCTATTTATGGCAAAACTAAATTTAATAACGATTCTTCAATCTTGTTTAATAGTATTGATCTTTGTTTGTTTGGGGTTTTTTAAAGTTAAAATTTGTTTTGTTTAATGACACCAAACAGAGCACAATGATTTATTAATCATCACCTAATGTTGGATGTATTGTCAAAAATGTATTACTTTTTGACACAGTCTTAATATAAAGGAAACCCCTACATTTTTCTATTAGCAGCAATAGATCTTTTGCATGCACTCTCCCATTGACAGGACAACACATATTGTGATCTTTGATATACCAGTTTGGGGGCACATATTGAAATGGGAAACCCCCAGAGAAAATGTCTGTCCACAAGGGGGTTCGACTGCAGCCAAACCACCTCAAGCGACAGTTCTAACAACTGAGCTAGATCGTGCCCCTCACATAAAAGAATGATACAGTTGGGGTTATTTTAACGACACCACTAGAGCACACTCATTTATTTATCACTAGTTATTGGTTATCAGACATTTAGTCTTAGAGATGAAACCTGCTACATTCTTTCCATTAGTAGCTAGGTATCTTTTATATGCACCATCCCATAAAACAGGGTAGCACATACCAACACCTTTGATATACCACCTGTGATGTACTGGCTGTATTGACAGGGCACATTTATAAAATAATGAAGACCTATTGTAGATGTAGATCTTCCTGAGTTTTGGTTTGTAGGTACACATACAAATGGGGTGGTGGGGGGTGGGGGGGGGGGGAAGCATAACACTGATTAGTTGTGTTCTCCATTTCCATCATGCAATCTACTGCCTCCTGTATTTGCTGCAAGCCACAAGCATTCCCAGGGCTTGCCATCCATCAGCGAGTGACATGTGCCAGTGTTTACAGCAGTCACATGAACCAGCCAGGCCAGCACCACCGCATTCATTCTCTCCACAATACAGCAAATACCACGGTCCATTATTGTGGCAGAGTTTGGGTGCACATAATCACCCTTTTCACACTGGCATTTCAAGTCAAGCTGTTGGCACCCATTTACTTCTTATACACTAGTCTGTCATTTCTCCACACCCACTCTCCAAACCGGCCTCGGTGGCGTAGTGGTTAGGCCATCGGTCTATAGGCTGGTAGGTACTGGGTTCGGATCCCAGTCGAGGCATGGGATTTTTCATCCAGATACCGACTCCAAACCCTGAGTGAGTGCTCCGCAAGGCTCAGTGGGTAGGTGTAAACCACTTGCACCGACCAGTGATCCATAACCGGTTCAATAAAGGCCATGGTTTGTGCTATCCAGTATGTGGGAAGCACAAATAAAAGATCCCTTGCTGCCAATCGGAAAGAGTAGCCCATGAAGTGGATGACAGCAGGTTTCCTCTCAAAATCTGTGTGGTCCTTAACCATATGTCTGACGCCACTCTCCAAAAGTAAAAAAACAACCATCAAAACACTGCACTGCCCATGATGTATGATTAATTATATATTGTATGAGGAGTAAAACATACGTCAGTCACAGTATTAAACATTACATTTTATTTCAACTTATTTTCATGTGTATACCCAATTATGGTTCTAGCACACTGTTCTGGGCACACACCTCAGCTATCTGAGCTGTCTGTCAAGGACAGTGGGTTAGTTGTTAGTTGGTTAGTGAGAGAGAAGACGGTGTAGTGGCCTTACACCTACCCACTGAGCCCTTAAGAACTCACTCTGAGTTGGAATGCCGGTACCAGGCTGCGAACCATGTACCTAACAGCCTGTAGCTGATGGCTTAACCACTGCACCACTGAGGTCAGTTGAAACTTACAGCAGTACAATTAAAATGAAGCATACTGAATAAGGGAAATTTCAGGTTATCAGAAATATTATATTGATTCATTTTCTTACAGCTACTATACTACTATGACCACACATAGGGTGAGAATCTAGCATACAAATATTTCATACAGTGTATATGTACATGTATCTTTAAAAGAGAAAAGATAAAACTTTACTGCATATAAACATTCCACATACTGAACTGGATGATAAACAGAGAAGATACATACAAAAATACTACTGTTCTAATGACTAAATAAGGACTAATTATTGGCAATACACATGTAATCATGAACAAAAATGCATACTGCACTTGTCTGAATTAATGAACTGGCATATAAGCCTTTTTTCCATTTGTTAATTTTCATGATAAATCAAGATATAGATGTACTGTCATGGGCAACCAGGATTTACCACGATTTACCAAAATTCTGAGAATGCGTCCGATATGCTGTCACTTAGCCTCACTAGTGGTGTTTTCATTAGAATGTTAAATCCACATCTTCCATTACCGTATATCTTCGCCTATAAGTCGAATTTTTTACACCAAAATTTTCTGCAAATAGCCAGGGGGTCGACTTATAAGCGAGTCAACTAAAAATAATAAAATTAAAAAAATCCCCGGCATGTCGTAAAATGACGGCATGTCGTAAAATGACGTTTTGTAAGTCTGTCATGGGTTTGTTTACAAATTACGATTTCATCTAATAGAAAACGTAACAATACAGAGGGTGCTCATACTGATATGGAGGAAATACTTTAAGTAACAAACGAAGTATGGCGACGTTAGTTGTTTGTGAAGTGAAAATCTTTTACCACAATATCATAATAAGAATGGTATGTTTGTCATCATTTAATAATGTCAAGAACAACTTGCCACAGAAACTGGGTCGTCTTATAAGCGGGTCAAATAAAAAATTGCTGATTTTATTACCAGAGAAAGGGGGGTCGACTTATAGGCAGGGTCGACTTACAGGCGAAGATATACGGTATATATAAACATTAATAGAAATAATTTTCTAAAATAACATTAACGAGGTAAAACCTAAAAGTAAATGCAAGTGATGTAATTTAAATATGTTGTTTAAACACCAATTAACTAGACAAGGTCGATATTTTACATATTAAAAAACACTCATGGCGAATTCTATTTATCCTACAATACTTCTAAAATAACATTTGCATGCAATATGTAGTAAATTATTGTACTAAAATCACCTCCATCCACTGATCATGTAATCACAATTTTCACAAATTAGTTTGACGTTATGCATTTTAAACTAAATCTTATGAAAACGTTACACTCAGGTACACAGGTTTTATTGGTTTGTAAACAAATGACCCAGTAACAGCACCTACATGTATAGAGATCTTGCAAATTTGCATGCCATTATTAAGTGGGTTAATACAATAAATTATCACATGGGTAATCTACTTACAGATTACTGTGTAACATGTTTAATGATGTTCTGAGTGAAAGCAGTTGTACGCCCAACATTTCGGTCATCACATAAGGATCTGACTAGGCTAGCCTGACACATAAAAATAACTGATACTCACCAGGTATGTCTGCACTGATGCAACGCCAAAACTGCACCTGAAATCACAAGCAAAATATTCATCAAGAACTGCAGGAATACATTATTTATTCAACCTGTTTAAATACATCAAAATAATAATAAAAACAGTAAATAACATTGTACATTCAATCCAATTAAATGTAATTAAATATAAGGCATACATGTAGCCTATTAAACACAATTAAGTACCATGTAGTAGAAGTACACCTGTACACAGTCAAACCTTCCCAAGTGGCCACCTGTCTTAAGTGGAGAATTTGGCAAGTGACAGAGCTAGTCCTGTCACTGATTAGAACCAGAAGAGAAATCTTACTGATGTTTTTATTTAGTCAAATCAACATGTTGCCATGTTGGGATAGCAATATATATATTTTTTTAATTT